>RJWM01002564.1:42975-126698 GCA_004363535.1 Dasyprocta punctata | reverse complement strand
ACCTCGCGCCTGCCTGACAGGCACGTAAGCCGCTGAGCCAAACTCCCGGCCCTGGTTTTTCGAGGCAGGGTCGCACTGTGTAGCTCAGGCCGGCCTTGCGCTCGCGTTGTAGCCCAAGCCGGCCTCGAACTCACAACGCTCCGCCTACCTCAGCCTCCCGAGTGCTGGGATTAAAGGCGTGCGCCACCACGCCCGGCTTCTGATGGAGCTTTTCATAAATCAAGGCCACTTCCTAACTGCTACCTAGTTGACTGGATTTAAAGATTTGGATTTTGGCAGCCTGTGTTCTTAAAGTTAGAAATGTGCTTAGATACCAAGTTATAACTGGAATCTTCCACCATACCTCCATCCCCTTCAAAAACAAGAAAGAGAAAGTAGTTTTCCATCCCAAAACGTCTTTGAACTGACCTTTGTACGGAAGACTGAAAGAATGATTCCCTGGGGCCCAGCGATCTTCCTCTTCCCCCAAGAAATCAAGCTAGAAAGCATTACTTAAAGTTGAGGCTGAATGTGGGGAGATGCTGGAGGTTGTTTCTTTTTCCCTTTCCTTTTGCTTTATTTGGGGGGGGGGCGGGTTCTGGTTATCAGATCAAGTCACATTGTGCAATCTCTAGCAGCTTAATGAACCTGAACTGCAGCAGTTTTTAAAATCCCTTGGTGACTGCATGATGGGAACAATAGGGAGTCTTAAGAAGGTGACAGTTATTAGAAGTAGAAAACAAGCCAAACAGGTCCATTTATTTAAAGCTAGACACTATAAATGAGTACCCAAACACATGAAACCAGATGAGTAAACAATTGTAAAATCGTTTTAATATTTTATCACACTCTAGGCCATAGTCCCTTTTCATTTGCCCATTACAGTCTGTCCTAACCAAGACAAAGACCTTGGCACACTCTACCAATTGATCACCCTTTCTTCTTTTCTGTTATTTTTAAATATTTTCATTTCTCTCTTTTTTTAAAAGCTTATATTTATTTTTTAATTAATGCTTTTATCAGTTCTGTTAGTCGAGGTCAGTGGCATGGGAGCTGAGGGAGAGTGGCTGTGTGTGAAGCACACTGATACACCAGGGAAGAATGTTTTATCAGGAACCCTGTTTAGAATTGGCAGTGCAGGTGATAAAAAAAGTAGCTCATGTATTAGCTGTATCATTGTCTTTAAATTCTGCACAATATACTTCCTCCATCGGGGGCAGACCAGTGCTACAAGCACTACTATCGGTACACCAGTAATCAGGATACAGCCAGGCAAGTTGGGGCATTCCTGTAATCCCAGCACTCAGGAGGCTAAGGCAAGAAGATCACTGTGAGCTTGAGGCCAGCCTGAGCTACAAAGTGAATTCAAGGCCAGCCTGAACTGCATAGGGAAACCCTGTCTGAAAAAGACAAAATAATAATAATAATAATAATAATCAGGATGCATTAGGAGGTTAGTTTGCAGTATAGTTGTCCCAGTATCCTCTGGGAACTGATTCTAAGATACCACCTCCACCAAGGGTACCAAAATCCTGATCAAGTTTACATGAAATGGCACAGTGTTTGCCTATAACCTCAGCACATCCTCCTATATACTTTAAATCTTCTCTAAGTTAGTGATAACCCCTAATGCAATGTAAATGCTGTGTGAATACTTGTTATACTGTATTGTTTAGGGAATGACAAAAGTCTGTACATGTTAGTTACAGACAATCTTTACTTCTAAGTAGATTTTTTTTTTTTGGTTTGGTTTGGTTTGGGTTTTTTTTGTTTTTTGTTTTTTTCTGGTGCTAGGGATTGAACCTTGCGCCTCTCATCACTTAGGTAAATACAGTAGTGCTGAGTTCATCCCAGTTCCTTGAGGCCCCCTATAAAGTTACTTTCTTCTCTCCTTCCATTCTGTTTTCTTTGAAGTTACTATATATAGCCAATAAAGAAGATTGGAGAACTTGTCTATGTCCTTGGGGGGAAGAATGTCTATATAAATTGTTAGGACTTTTTCTGCCTTGGAAAGGTTAATGACTGTCTACCTCTTAATCTCATATTCTTATCTATTTTACTGCTCTTTGTAATGTCCTCACATCTGTTTGCTTAAGTCATTAATTCTTCTTTCAGCTGCATTTAGTCCCAGTTGAGCCAGTATTTGCCTATATTTTTATATGTGTAAGTTTTTTACTTCTTTCCACAGGTCTGATCTTTCTTGATTTTTAACTCTAACTTTAAATTATTTTTTATTCAGTCATTTTAGTGATATGACATAACTGAGTCTAATCTTAATATGTGTCCATGTTGGTGTGGCAGGTTGTTCCTCATGCATTTTATGATTTTTGAATCACGAGTTGATTTTCTGTGAAGATTTAGCTGTGGAAATCCCATGCAAACCAATTAAGAATCCATCACTCTAGAAAGAAGTAATATCCATCAATGAAGGAAAAAAATGCATGATTATGTGTACATTAGCTTCAAATAATATGTTAAATGTAATATATACCTAAATGGTAAGAATTTTAGATGCAGAATAGAGTTGGACAGAGAAGACTCACTCATTGATGAAAGTTAATTTTGAATCAAATCCTTAAAGTAATGGAGCCGGGCGTGGTGGCGCACACCTTTGATCCCAGCACTAGGGAGGCTGAGGTAGGAGGAGCGTTGTGAGTTCGTGGCCGGCTCGGGCTACAATGCAAGCACAAGGCCGACCTGAGCTACATAGTGCGACTCTGCCTCAAAAAAGTAGGGCTGGGAGTTTGGCTAAGTGGGTTAAGCGCCTCTCTGGCAGGAGGAAGGTTATGAGTTCAATCCCCGGTGCCAGAGGGAAAATAAAAAAGTAATGGAAATTGGCAGAGAAGGGGAGGCAGTGTATCCAAGTGAAGAGAAAAAAAAAAAAAACCAGAAGCAAGACCCTAGATACATAATTTGAAGGTCATCGTGTCCAACCCCCCCCCACCACCAAGACTACAATGTGTTACATCTTTGATGAACACATTGTCAGTTGTCCACATGACACCTCTTTTGGGGAAGTTTCCTCATCTACTTAATTTTAGTCATGGTTTCCTGGAACCTGTGAACCTGCCCCTATTGATAGGTCTGAGAAAGGACCTATCAAACTAGGGCAGCCCCACCACCATGACCTGGGGAATTTGGAATTAATACCAGAGGGAAGAGAGTAGTCTTTTCCTGCATTCTTATACTTGTAACATATAAATTCAAGAGCTACAAGTGGTTGTTTTTACCATGTGGCCTACAAAAACTGAGAAATATGCTCTGAACCAGCTCTGGTTCTGCTCTATTCTCAAGGCCCAGCATACATTTTTGTAATGGAACAAAAGTGATACAAGACCTAGCCCTTACATTTTTTTCCTTGCTTGCTAAAGTTATTTTGAATTTGTTTTCTTTTTCTTACAACACAAACTCCTTGCCAGTACAAGTTTGACCTTAAAGGTTGCTCCTTATATCTTAAATGATACTTCTTTTAACTGCTGAGCAATTGCGGAATTTGGTCTTGCTGCATCTTAAGTCTCCATAGTTGTCTTTAACAGAGGATGATTCCGCTTACTACTCTAGGGTTGGTAGGGCTGGAGAGAACTCCATGTTGGATGGAGGCTGGAAAATGATTAGGTGTGATTGCTGCCGTTTTTTGAAAGATTTTCTGCCTTCTAAATAGAGCAGCAACAGATATTACTAAAAGAAAAATGCATGAAATTCTTTCCTGAGAAGGGCATTTAGACTCTAAGGAGTGGACTTAGGGAGAAGCATACTTTCCATTCTACCTTAGTCATTCTTTTGGATCATACAAGGGAAGAAATTTAGGTTTAGGTTTTGTTGTATTTTTTAATAATAAACTTATTGCCACAACCTGTGCAGCCAGTGGGGTCTTGGGAGGGAGTGACGGGAGATTTTAGAAAAAGAAAAGGGCCAGGGATTTAGTTCAGTGGTATGGTGCGAGGTTGTGAGTTCAATCCCCCGTACCAAAAAATAAATAAATAAATAAAAGCGAGACACATAGGAAAAAGCTGGGACCAGGTGGGACCTGATGTCTCCTGACAGAGAGGCAGCGGTGACAACCCAGAAGAGTCTGTGTCTTTATTTATATACAGTAAAAAGGGGGAAGCACGCAATGGAATCAAAAGTGAAAGGTCTCAGTGTTTTGCTGAGAACATTGAAAGCAAAACATTCTCGGAGTAATCTGTGCTGTAGTTAACAGGAGGAACACCAAGGCTGGACATCTGCTGGACTGACTTTGCTCTCTCTAAAAATTTGTTCACTTGTTCTAATGCTCTGTGTTCTTGGGGCTGGCCTTGCTCTAGCCACGGATGTGTGGTCAGTCTCTGGCTCAGCTGCAGCTCAGCTGCTCCCCACAATTTATCGTCGGGCTGCTTATCAAGGAGGCAACCACTATACCAATTCAGCTGTAGAAATGTTAGCAAATCAGACTTCGTGCTATGTAAAAGGACCATATGTAATGACAAAAATGGAACCTATATAGTCAATAAAAAAATCAGTTTGAACGTAGTCTAGATCAGTGGTGGCAAACCTATGGCATGCCACAGCAGACTGTATAATTTAAAGCTCTATAAGGTTTGCTACCACTGGTCTAGATAATTCTAGAGTTATACAAGCATCTGGGGCCATATATGTATCTATTTTCTTTCAAAAAAACTTTTTGTGAAAAAAAATAAAAGTGATATATTGAGATAATTTTTAAAAGTTTCTGAGAATTACAAATGGTCCCCAGGTTTACAAACTGTGATTTCCAGGGTATGAAAACTAAAAAAAAGTTAACTCTTCAGTGTTTATATTATACAGACAAGTTTTGTAGAAAAATCCAGCAAATGCTTAAGTTAAGAATATCTATATTTTTCCAATTCTTTAAACTTTTATTAACACAAAAATTAACAAACACTGAAAAATTAAATAACTTTGGAAGCACAATTTGTAGCTGTCTACTTACAGATAAGAGACAATTCTAGGCTGTCGGCATAAGATAATCAGCAATCATAAAACCCTTATTACTATTAATCAAACATTGGAAAATTATAGGCACTAGTTTATCAAATTCACATTTCTTCTGTAATACTAACCGCAGGAAACCTTAGACTTTCCCAAAAGAAAAACTAGCAATGCACAAAGTCTTTATAGTAAAAAGGCAAATTTTCTCTCCAGGAAATGAAAAGTGAATAATCTGTGGTAGTATAATAGCAGGTAAAATAATACTTTACCAAGATCCAATCCAAAATACATTTTTAGCAAGTGATGAAACTTTTTAATTTTAAAAAAAGACATTTTTTCCTGATATAGACATTTGAAAAAATGTTAAATAACCCGAATAACCCTTTTGAAACTAATTATCTAACTTAAAAATGTAATGGATGTTCCATAGTAGAGTTAAAATTCCTTTTAATTATTAGATTGTGGTATATATATATATTTTTTATATTTTAAATGTTCCTTGGAAAACTGAAATCTTTTGTGTGTATGTGGTTTTTCTGTGAATATATATATCTATATATCTATATCAATTTATATATATAATCTGCCAATAATATATAGTCTGCCATATTTTATATATATATATATACACATACATACATATGTGTGTGTGTGTGTATATATATATATATATATATATATATATATATAAAGAGCAGATATGTAGTGTTAGATGTAGTAGTTTACCAAAAATATACAAATTGATGTAAGGCAGAATCTAAGTCAAAAGGGACAGTATTTTCAAAAGATTATATACAGTTACTCAGTTTGATGTGCCAGGGTATATTTTTCTACCACATAACAGACTTAGTAGCAACACTGCAACTCTCACCACCAGAGATTTTATAGGTTAAGTGCATAGATATTTTGCCCACCTCTCTTTCACTGTATGATTTTGTTGCAGGTTGTAAGCACTAATGTGTTGTTGTATCAAGAATAAAGACACTACTTACTCTGTCCCTGCTAATATGGAAACTTGCTAATACAAACTAGATTTCTCAGTTCTGTGACAGGAAATAGCATGTGAAGAAATTGCCTTCGCTAGCAAAAGCTATCTTTCTCAGGTCAGGAATTATAAAGTTGAAAAAAATCATACAAGTGATATCAAGACCTTTTGGCAATCAAAACAAATACATAGAAATTCAGTGTGTCAATGCATCATGATGGATGCACACTTTAACACTATCTGGTGGTGGTGATGTGTGAGCTGTATCCCAAACTGAAGATTAAATAATAATTTTCCCAATGAATCTGCAAAATAATGTATAGAATTCTCCTAAATCTCTATCATGTTCTCATCTCTATCCCAAATTTCTTCCTCCCATTCTCCAAATTTAATCTATAGTTTCCTGGAATACTAGTGAAACACTTTAGGCAGTATATTACTTCTCATTAACACAGTATTTACTGATGTAGTTTATACAGTATATTAGGTTGAACGTAAAGTTTTGGCTAGCCTGAATTTACCACTTTCTTGTGTACACAGGTACTGTCTCACTTACAAATGGGCATTTTTTCTTTGGCAACTATTAAGTAGTTGCCCAGATATTGGCCTCTGTCAAATATTAAAAAATCAACTGGGTTCCTTTAAGCAAAACTAGAAGTGATAGCCGGGCGTGGTGGCGCATGCCTTTAATCCCAGCACTCAGGAGGCTGAGGTAGGAGGAGTGTTGTGAGTTCCAGGCTGGCTTGGGCTACAACGCAAGTGCAAGGCCGGCCTGAGCTACATAGTGCAACCCTGCCTCAAAAAACTAGGGCTGGGAGTTTGGCTCAGCAGCTTAAACGCCTGCCTGGCAGGTGCAAGGTTGTGAGTTCAAACCCTGGTGCCACAAAAAGAAAAAAAAAAAAAACAACTAGAAGTGATTCCATGATTACCAGACACACCTGATGTTGTGTCATTAAAGTGCTGCTTGATCAGCTCTGTCAGTTTGTGCTAATTAAGAGGAGAGGGATGGAATTTTATAAATTCTAAGGGTCTTATCTGAACAGTCTGCATATATATAAATTGTGTTTAGCCTGGTGCAGGGGTATCCATGAAGCCGTGGACCTCTGCATTCTTGTCTTTGCTGGTCCGTAACAGCCATATTTCCAACTGCCATCTTTTATGCTGCCATGGGCCTTAGGAGCTGTCAAGGGCCAGCCTCCCAGCGGTGTCAGTTTGCTGCGAGGAACTGGGATGCCCTCAGCAGGAGGCGCTGTGTTCAAACAAGCCACTTCTCACTGCAGCCATGCTGCAGGTCTGGTTAAAGCAGTGCAGTTGGTGTTGCTGAGAGGGCTTGTTGGGGCTGTGTTCTGAACCATGGGAGACCCAGGTGAGGAGGTGGTTTGTGTGAACTGGGTTGTTTCTTGGTTGCAAGGAGAACCAGAGCCAAGTCACCAAATGCTTTCATTGGTTGCAGAAGAGCCACAGAAGATGGTGGTGCTGTGATGCAGAGTTTCCCTGGAGAAGGTAAGGCTGAAGACTGAGGCTGAATAGCAGGTATTCCTCCATTTGACACTTGAAACTTTGAGTCACTTTTGCTGCTTTGCACTGAGTCAACTTGTGTATATTAGATGTTCAGGATAGGTTTGGAAGGTGCGTCAGTTTTTCTTCATTGTTAGCATTGCTCATCTGTAAATCTGTGGGATGATCTTGAAGTGAAAAGTGAGGTTGCTGTAAGTGGCTAATCACAGGCTGTGGGAATATCTACTGTATTCTACTCTCAAAGCTGGAGTTCGTGAACAAGGTGAATTTCTGAGTGACTGCTTAGGTGATGGTTGAGGTAAATTATGTGGTAGTGGTGAGAACCTGTTAACAGCAGGGCATACTGCATGACGCCTATTGACACCTTCATTGCCTAAACTTTGTGCATCAAGTTCATGATCCCTAAATGTGCCCTGTTTTGTAGAATTGTGACATGAACCAGAACTGTACAGAGATGGTGACTGTGTAGTCTTGCCCAAGACTTCCTTCTTGCATCCAGGCTAGAATCTGCACATTGGTAATATCATGTAGCTTACAATTGGATCCAGTTGAATTTTCATCTAATTCTGAATTTTCATCTAATTCTGAAGCACTTGATTCATTCCCTATAGAGGATTGACAGTGGAGGATTTTTGTGTGAACTTTTTTTTTTTTTTTTTTGAGGCACTGGGGATTGAACTCCCAACCTCACGCCTGTCAGACAGGCGCTTAAGTCACTGAACCAAACTCCCAGCCCTGGTTTTTTGAGGCAGGGTCGCACTGTGTAGCTCAGGCTGGCCTTGCGTTTGTGCTGTATCCCAAGCCGGCCTCAAACTCACAACGCTCCTCCTATCTCCTACCCAGCCCGAGTGCTGGGATTAAAGGCGTGCACCACCAAGGCCCGCTCTGATGAACTTTTGAAGTTACCTGAATTTCCAGGAAGAATAGCTGTTTGCCTATAGGAGGTTGCACTGGGGATGAGGATAGATAATTGAAGTCACTACTAAATGGGCTACTAGCATTTGGACCGTAAGGCCTTGTGTAACTCATAGAGTTGAAAGGATTATTGTACAAATTTTGCCTCTTGAGAGCTGACATAGTTTGATCAAGTTTGTGGATAAGATACTTTTTAGCACACACAACACCAGGACTTGGGTAATCTAAAACTTGCCTGCACCAAACCAGTGGACTAATCTTTTCTGCAGTGGTGTAAGACTTTTCTTTAGTGATGAATCCAGCCAGCTCTCCCCCTCCCAGCCTGACAGGTGCTCCAGCTCCTCTAACTGCAGAGGCTCCATCTTGTCCTGCAAGGTGTCCTCCCTAGTTACTCGTCCACCTCGGCAGAAGCCCTGTTGCCCGCCTCTAGAAGTTGGACTTCACTGCTCCTGCAGCTTCTGCACCTCCTGGTCCGTGTTCACATTGCAGTGAGCGTCCTCCACCCCGGCCCTGCCTCCTGTGGCAGCTCCAACTTCCAGAGACAGAGCCGGACAAGGATTCGTCCCTGAGACACCCTCTTAGAGCAGGACCAGGCCCCCAACCACCACCACAGTCCCCTGGCTGGGTTCCGAAATGCTTTGGTTCCAGCCAAGCTGCCTCATCTGAGTCAGCTCTGGGATTGGGGGAGGCAGTGGCCTAGATTTAGGGTTTTAAATGGCACATGCACTATATGTACTTTCCCACTCTGTCTCTGTTCTGTTTTCCAAATTTATCTCCTTTTTCTGAAGTTCTTTTTTTTTCAGCTCCCACAGTGTGGTGTTTCCTGACAGGAGGAGGAACACTTGTCTCATTTTCTTCTTGCATTTTGCAAATGTGAGAGCCTAAAATCAAGAGTGCTCATTTAAAGCTGCTGCAGAGGCAGCTGGAGAAGATGTGGATCTGAGTTTTTAATTTGGTTCTGCCAATTTGGGATATGTGACTTGGACAGTCTACTCAGCTTTTTCCTCTTCTATAAAATGATAGTGATAATAACACCGACCTATGGGATCGTCATCAGAATTATGAGTCAGCATATGTAAGCCAAGTAGGTTAGTCACAAGCATATGGTAACACCCAGTAAATGTTAACTACATAATGTTTTTACTCTTGGATCTAACTCTGAGTGAGGACAGAGGTGTTTCAGCAGCAATAGCTGTAATATATTTTGTCTTAGCCTAAACAACAAGAACATGTTACCAAAGGGGTACAAAAGTCACATACAGAAAGAATTCTTCTACCAGGATTGTGGCTTTGTCCACTGAAAAGCAGCAACTCAGGCAAATGCTAGGACACCCTTGACATTTTTCTGGGCTTGGCATGCATTACAAGACATGTAACTGCAAGTTGCTCTCTTTTAGGTTTGCAGATGAACAAAAATTTAATTAGGTTGCAGACTGCCCTCACTATTTCACACCCCAGTAGAGGATGGTTTCCCATTTCATCTAGCATCATAATATAGCTTGCCTGGCAGATGTTGGTCTGCTCAACCCTTGTCTGAATAACCCCAGTGATATATTTACTGCTTGCCAAGGATATTTGTTTTATTGACAAATAGACGGTTTATAGAATATTCTTTTGTGTATGCAAAGTACATTTCTTTTTTCCCCCCATGCATGGCCTTTACTTTGGCTTTAGAGTAAATAATATCGGACTATTTCCCCTTCTAAGTATGTTGTCTAATAAGATACAGCAGGTGTAAGGGATCTTAGTTCCTGGCATGTCCACTCTGCCAGGCAGTTGAAATCATGTTGGTTAGAACTAAATCCAGAAAAGCAATACTCTCTCTTTAGTTGCCTGTTTCTCAGATGTATCCTACATCATTCCATAATGGAAGATACATAATTGGTTTTGATCAGGCCCCTAAGTGTGCCCAGATTTTGGATGCCCATGTGCACATGCTTTATTTCCTGCTAGGCAAGGTAATCTTCAGCTTCAACTGGTTCTATTTTTCCCAAGTGGGCACTTCCAGAGAACTCATTAATTGATCTAATGATAATACCTTCTTCAAAAATTACATCAGTGTTCTTGTTTCTTCACATCTTCTATGAGGACATTTAAAAATTAAACACCATATACATTTGCAGCATTGTGCTCCAAGCTGCCCCTTCTGTCTGACAGATCTGATTCTTTAAAACATGATTTCTTGTTGTTATACTTTAGTCCTTTATGCTTTCCTAGCTTATCTATAACTGTAAGATTATACTTCTCTATATCTAATATACAGGTTACATTCTTGTGCACAGTCCATGTGGTGATATCCCATGACCTGTGGTTCTATTAGTGCACTTGAGAGTTACTGGACCCTTTCTCTTCTGGGCCTCGGCATGTGGTCTCTTGCTAGATGTATCAAGTCAGGGACTTTCATGCTAAATTCTTTTTGCAGGCAAAGGGAACATATTTAATTATCTTTCAAGAAACTCAGCATTCTGGTATCATATGCTGTGCTCTTTTTCTTCTTTTTTTTTTTTTTTTTTGGTACCGGGGATTAAACTCATGACTTCATGCCTGCCAAGCAGGTGCTTATGCCACTGAGCTAAATCCCTGGCTATATGCTGTGTTCTATAAAATTAAAATTTTTCCTAATTAAAACTTTTGAATTGATATTACCTTTAGTCATAACCAGTCTCCTAGTTACATGCTACCACTTCAGTACCCAAGGGAGAATAGGGATTGATTTGGCTCATGGGGCTTGGAAGGGTGGTCAGTATTTCTTGATCATTTTCATGAAGTACTGATTGAAATTTCTCCAATAACTTGAAAGTATTCAATGCTTCCTTTTATAAGGTCAAAGGTGAATTCATAGGTCTTGACATTTAAGCTTTTGTGTAACCATGCTATCTACCTAAGTCATCTTCTGTAAGTTTTTCTCTTCTTTTACAGAATGATAATTTGTAAGCAGTGAAGTACACAAATCTTAGTGGTATGGTGTGATGAATTTTTAGCACTGTGTGTTTCTGTGTAACCACTGTTCTGATAATAATATTCTAGCAATCTACTATTCCCTCCCACTCAGTGCCTTCCCAAAGATAACCACTATTTTGAAATCTATAACCATAGTTTTGTTTTTGCATTTAGAACTTTATTTACATGGAATCATAGAGATTCAAACTTTCTTCATTTTAAGAGTTTCCTGCCAAGTACTACTAGGAAAGAGACAATGAAATAATGTATGGGAGAAGTATAGAACTCACCAAATTTTTACAGAAAAGTTCACTGGCATACATCCATCTTAAAGTTGGGCTGGAGTTAGGCTTCCTCCTGGGTCTTGCCTCAGAACCTCGACCTCTCCTGAGTTATTCCAGCATACATCTCCCCTTCTGGAAAGTCAGTCTAACAAAACCATCATTATTATAAGGCACATCTCAATGTAATAGCCCTACCTAGGATGAGACCAAAAACTACTCAAAGAACAGAAGTGTGTCTCATGACTCTCATGATAACCTGAATTTTTTAGAAGTTCATTATATATTCTGGGTATTAATCTTTATTTCAGATGAGTTATTTCCAAATTTCTTTTTCCATTCTGTGGGTTGTTTCTTTACTCTGTTCTAATGACAGTTGTTACCTGGTGTGTAGAAGTTTCTTTGATATAATACCATTTATCTATTTTGGCATTTGTTGTCTGTACTTTTTGAGTTGCATCCAAAAAGTCATTGTCTACCAGTGTCTTGAAATGTTTTCTTCCAGCTTGATAATTCCAGATCTTACCTTTAAGTCTGTAATCCATTTTAATTTTTGTATATGGTGAGAGTTAGGAGTCTACTTTCATTCTGCATAGATACCTAGTTTCCCAGCATTTACTGGAGAAGCTGTCTTTTCTCTGACATATGCTTTTGTTGAAAATGATGTGTGGATTTATTTCTGTAAATGTGTGGATATTTTTCCTGGGTTCTCTTCTGGAATGTGCTTTCCCACTTTTGCTTGTGAAAACTTAGCTATCCATCTTTTAAGATTATTTACTTTTGCTTTTTTTTTTTTTTTTTGCGGCACTGGGGATCGTACTCACAACGTCGCGCCTGCCAGCCAGGTGCTTAAGCCATTGAGCCAAACTTCGAGCCCTAGTGTTTTGAGGCAGGGTCGCACTATGTAGCTCAGGTTGGCCTTGTGCTCGTGTTGTAGCCCAAGCTGGTCTGTAACTCACAACACTTCGCCTACCTCAGCCTCCCGAGTGCTGGGATTAAAGGCGTACGTCACCACGCCCGGCTTGCATTTGCTTTTTTGAGGAAATGTATAACTGAGTATGTTTTATACTCTGCTTGATTAGCCAAGAAACTGAAGTTTGTGGCCTGCTCTTTAACAACCGAGACTGTACAGTTATTTACTGGACCCTGATCTCCAAATGTGGCTTTTATTATTTTTCATAAGTAAGTGTTCTGTAATTGTCCGTGGCTGCCTTGAAAGTGTGGCTTTGGATCAGATGCTGGAGTGGGTGCTTCAGGTGTTGTGGCTTGAGGCTGTTATGGAGCTTAACTTGGGGTGAAGGCTCTGTTAAGGGAGGCCGAAGTATACCCTTCCCAGCTGACAACCTCTGGAGGTAAATAGTATCTTGTCCTCATTACAATTTTGCCCGTATTACAAGTGTCCAGTTAGTATTTTGTAAGTTCATAGAACCATTGGTAATGTGATAGTAATAGGATTATGTGACAGAATCAGCTTGGGCTTTAGAGATAAAGGTCTAGATGCACATCTTGGGAATTTTTCTTTTTTTTTTTTTTAAGCCAAATACAACAGTAATCTAGTGTAAGCCATTTAACTTCTCTAAAAGTTGAATGAGATTAATAATGATTTATTTCCAGAGTTGTTGGGAAGACTAAGTCCTTAATTCACTCTCTGCAATTAGGACATAGTGAGTAAACGTTCTTTCCTTTGCTTTTCTCTTGAATACTATTTTATTATGAGATAAAGCACTTTTATAAAAACTTTCTCATTTGGATTTGGTATTATTTCTAAGAAATTAAAACTAAAAGTAAGTGACTGAGTCAAGGTCATATAAGCAAAAAAAGAGCCAGAGCTAGGACTTGTTTTCTGGTTTCAATCCCAATACCCTCCATGTGCCGTTGGCAGTTTTTAGGAAAATGAGCTATACTACACTTGATCTTAGCCAAAAGGCTGAGAAGCAATGGGAAAATGAGCTATAATGTTCCATTAAATACTAACATGAGATACACGTCCAGCTGGAATGTGGTGACAAAATGGACAGGGAGAGATGTTGAGGTCAAAGCATCTGAAAAAGAGGGCAATTTAGTAAGCATTATAAATAAAAACTGAATAATACTATAATAATAATATTTTATTAAATAAGCTTGTTGATAGAATAGGGGGATCTTAGGTCTAAATAACCTAGCCAGAAAACTGTTTAAGGAAAATGACTTTCCCTAAGCCTGAAAATAAAGTTTCTTTACAGAAACATTCACTAATCCTCAACATTGTGATTGCTGTTTTCCTGCCCAGTACATTACCCAGAGCATTTGAAGGATGGTCTGTGTGAAGGATGCTTGAGCCAAATGCCTGCTACAGATATCCCTTTCTGTGCTTTGTCCTAACTTATTTCTAAAACGTTCAAGTTTGCTGTTTTTGAAGTGCTAAGGGTCATATGATTAAAGATAGCTTCCTCTTAAGTGAAGATAAAGTCACTGTGACTGTACATATAGGGGTTTGATTTTCTCCCTTTCATTACTAGAATATTAACTCCTGATTACTCATTCTAACCAGGCATCTCTACAGTTTGTTTCTTCTCCATCACAAATTTACAAACTACAGCCAATCAATTTGTCATTAAAGTTAGTGAATCCAAGATGTATTCCTTACAGTTTTAAAATGTCCATGAAGTCTCTTACTTGTGTGGCATTCTCTAGGTTCATTCCTCTAGACTGTGAATTTAAGTTAAATATATTTACAAGGGCCTCATCACATTCTCCCCTTATTTTCTTGGGAGTACACCTGGGGACACCTTTAATCTCTGTACCGACTCTGCTTCCTGATAATGTGCTAAGTCAATGGTGAGCCTGGACACTTTGTTAGATCACTCACTGTTCTTCCACCATATTCTACATTTTTCTACCTACATACTTTTTTCTTATGCCATTCTCTACATTTCTGTTCCTTGAAATACAACGTACTCTTCAAAAAGGAGCTCAAATGCTTCTTGGCAACTAACCTCTCAACCACAAAAACAATAAATCAATAATGATTTATCCTAAATCTTGAAGCATTTGGGTCGGATATTTTTATGCAATTGAAACATTCTGAAAAATAGTTATCTGTACTTAGATCTTTTCTCTATATTTTAAGTTCTTTAAGGTATAGACTGTCTCAGATTTTTCACAAACTCCTAACACAAATGTCATTAAATTTGTCAGTTATTACTATATTGACAAATTGAGTTGTATATTTTCAGCAGTACAAATTTCGAACAGATAAAGATTTTTGTTAGTCTCATGGGAATCAGTACAACCTGATTTATGATGAATTGTAAATTAACAAATTGGCAACTTCATAACTCAAATGCATAAATAAATAGAACATAACACAATATTAGGTATAAAAAAAGACTCGTTACTTCATTATTTTATCAAAGGACAAATAGCTACTGGTTAAGAAGATAGGACTTAATATCTTAAATGATTTCTTGCTTTTGGTGTGTGTTTATGAAAAAAAATTCATGATCTATGTAGTGTTTTAAGATTCTAATATTGTGGTTTATTACCACTCTAATTTCCTGTAATGGTTATGAAAGTTATGATTTCATTGTTAGTAAATTTCTTTCTAAAAAATCTTAGATGGATTTTTTTAGACTATAAACTGTTTACTTTTTCTCAAAAAAAATCTTACAAATGTTAGACTTTATCACTGTATAAAAATGTACAGTGGTTTTATTGACATGTACATTCCAATGTTTACAGCTGCAAGATAATGAGGCACACTCAGTATTGCACTTCATTAAAATTTCAGGCTCAAACTTAACCTAGAAGTTTAAATGAAACTGTATTTGTAATTTAGTAATTCTTATACAGGACAAAACATCAATATCTTTATATACAGTGTGATACTTATTACATTTATATGCTGTCCTAACACAATTTTTTTTTTAAATAACAGTCTAGGAAATAAACCAGAATATTCCTCTTTATATCCCCACCCGTGATGCAATTGTACAGAATTACAAAAAAGGCAGTATACAATAACAATGATTATTTTTTTTTTGCTTGAAAGCCAGCATCATTCTTAGTCCATGGGTATGGCGACTCTTTTATGTCAATTTTCTATAAATGTTCAATGCTTCACAGGCCAATGACGGTAATGGCCACATGCAGACACCTCACAAGTGTGATATCTTGGTTCAAAAGAAGATAAACCAAAGTGATGGGGAAAACTTCCACAGCAAGAATTATGTACATGGTATTTGGCATCATTCTTGCACTGTGAATGGTTCATTTTCATGGATGTAAAAATGGTCCCGTCCTTATCCTGAGCAGAGTTTAAACTTCACCACATCCTCTTGGTGGATGAAGCCAACTTTTTTCTCTGTAGACAAAGGATCGCAGTGTTCTAAAAAGTGTGAGCATTTCTGCATACTCCACACCCCAGAGCAAACTCTTCCCCAGTGGGTGGATGAACAACATGGAGTGGACATTCGGTTCCTTCTAACTGTTTGCCTTTGGGACCTATACAAATTTTGAAGGAGGCAAAGAAATATATTTAAAAAATATACACACACAAACCTCATATAAATAGTAATCACTGGTAAGTTATTCAAAGAAATAGCATGACTTTGGTTATATAAATATTAAATTTAAAAATTTACTTTCTTCTACTCATAGAGGTAGGAATGTTCATAAAAACTTCCATGTAATAGAATTATACATAACACAGGAAGTGACATGGTTCCTTACCCACAATACCTTGCTTAAAGAGAACCACCATAAGCCATAGATCTTTTTCAATTAATAGAGGAATTAGATACATCATTTTAAAACATAAGCAATGAGGTAAAATACTCATGAAAATCTGTCAATTTAAGCCAGGCGTGGTGGTGCACACCTGTAATCCTAGCACTTGGGAGGCTGAGGCAGGAGGATCGTTGCAAGTTGGAGACCAGCTTGGGCTACAAAGTGAGTTCAAGGCCAGCCTGAACTGCATAGCAGGACCCTCTCTCAAAAAACAAACAAACAAACAACAAACAAGCAAAAAAAGCCAAACAAACGAAACTGTCAATTTAATCTAGCAGAATATTATTCTGGATGAGAATACCTGGAGATTTTTGCATAGGTTGTCTTTCTAACAACAAATTTAAGTATAAATAAAACATGTTATCTCATAAAAAATCAGAATACTGATTATTAGTGTTATTTAAAAAGCTATCTGAACAGAGATTAGTAGAGAAGTGAAAGTAATTTTAAAATATATACATTAAAATAACAAAATGTAGTAATCTAGAAGAAGCAGGAAAATACAAATTTGTACATAATACATAAACTATGCTTATAAGGTGTAAAAAAAAAACAGTCTTGTACTTTTCTATTTCTAAAAGACAATTGTTACGCCAATATGCTTCATGCCATTTAAAAAGGACGTCTTGCTTCCTTATAAATGGGGGGCTTTATGAGGTCAGGAATACAGGCTGTACTTACACTTGAATATATACTGCCTATTGCACTGTAGGAGGAGGGATAGGAACTATGTATCAGTTCTCTACAACTAATTTTCAAAATAATAAATGTAAATTCTAATTTTACTTAAGGAAAAGAAATACAAGGTTGGATGGGAAAAGGTTTTCCACATCAGTGGGGAATAAAATCTCATTCAATCTACCTTTTGGCTTAAACTTCTGCTGCATAAAGAACAAACCTATGAGGGGAAAAAGGCTAGTATCTATGATACTCTTAGCTCGTGCAGTATAAATACCCAACTAGTGTTAGTTGTTATTACTATTGTTGAACAACAACAAACCAAACCCCGATCTAGAGGAATAACATAAAATCATGTAAGAGTAAGACCAAGGTATTGGTGGTGGTATCAAAGTAGACAGTTCATCTCAGAAAGAGAAACCAGCTGTAGGTTTGAGCTAAGAGGCTAAAAGCAGCAGTTGTACTGCTTCAAAGAAATGCAGGCACAGACCCAACATGTATCAACTGTGATAGTGGGACACTGGGAAGTGATTAGGTCATGAGGATAAAGCCCGTGAATGGAATTAGTGCCCTTATAAATTCGACCATACAGACCCTTTGACTCTTTTAGCATGAAAGTGCTGTCTATGAACAACAAAGTGAGCCCTCTCTAGATACTAACCTGCCAGCACCTTGAAATTAGACTCCCTAGGCTCCAGAATTATGAGAAATACATTTCTGTTAGTAAGCGACCCAGTTGATGGCATTTTGTTACAGCAGATCAAGTGAACTAACAAACATCTATTTCAGTTTTTTAATCTTAACTCTTTCCCTCATTAACAAATGAGTATTAAATAGAATTAATGAGGTTTGGGGTGGGCAGAAACTTGTGCCTCTTAAGGAAACTGTACATGGCCATCTTCCTTACTGATATCAATGTAGGTTCTCCTTTCTGTTCCAGTTCTCACACATTCCCATTCACTTAGAGGAGAGGAGAGCAAATCTCAATTGAAGTATATTACCTTAGGCTAATTAACCTCCCTGGTCCTCAGTTTTCCATTTGTGAACATGCAGATCATACTATTTACTTTGCAGGTTGTAAAAATGAAATGAGAAAATGCATGTGAAAAGCCCCAGGACTCATGTCAGCTCCTTCTTTCTACTGACTAACTCCTTTGCTCCTCGCTCTTCTAATTCACAGTTGTTTAAAGCATAAAAGTCTTTAGTTGGCTGACTTGATCATGAGAATATGTGAGGGGAAGCCTTGCCTTTGGCTGACACCTCTTCTCTCTGTGAAGTACTATGTTCTCTGGAATATTTATTTCATTGCTAACTTACTATTTCCAGAATTTTTGTTTAGTTTTAACAATGAAACATTCTTTCATTAAGTAAACTTTGGATTTCTCTTGATGATATTCCTTGCCTCGAAGCTTTTTTGACTGGAAACTGGTTGTCACCTGTGCTCTCTAATGACACCAGGTATGATGAACTTTCTCCCACTTTCATTTCCAGACCATGACTTACACCTTTCCCTTGACAGTCCTCATTCCCTTGCAGCTCGTCATCTGGAATACTGTTTGCTTTTCCGTTCCTTCATTTTCTGACCTCAATGCACTACCTCTCCTAGTCATAGCTTCCACCTCTGATCTGGTCATTATCCTAAGTACCCTGGCCTCACCTTATTGTGAATTTGCTTCTTTAAACTCTGTTACTTCTACTGAAAAAATATTTTCTTGAAGGGCATCAGTATAGTGTTTGTATTTGACACATGTGGCAAAGAGTAGCCACACCTTAAAACAATCTTATTGTATTTCATATGGTTTAAACATAAAAGTGTTAAAAATTTGTAATCAAAATTGCCATCTCCATCTCTATCTCTAACACCATTTTTCCCTTTTTTGTTCAACAATTTATTAATTTCCCATATATTTTTCCAGTGTTTCTTTATGCAAATATGAACATAAATATATATTCTCATTTTCCCCTTCTTACAAAAGGCAGAATACCATATACACTAATTTGTAACTTGCTTTTTGTTTATAGTATCTTACAGAAATCTTTCATTATTAGTATAAGAAACCGTATACTTCTTTCTTAGTATTTTTTGTTTTTGTTTTTTTTGGTATGGGGGATTGAACTCACAACCTCGTGACTGTTCTTTCTTAGTATTAATGACTCACCTATTGGATACGAGTATTACTTACAAATTTTTATTACTATAAGCAATGTTACAATGAATAACCTGTGCATCTGCCCTTTTAAAATTTCCCTCACATGTGCACATATGAGGACTGCTCAGGGTAAATGCACTGGTAAATCTGAAGGGCACTATCATACTGCTTTCTACATGGGCCTACCATGTGCTCTCTGATGAGACATGTATGAGAGGGAGCGCTTCCCAGCTCTAACACCACCATGTACAGAGTGGTACTTGTATATTCAATAACTGCAGATACACTGCATGGCTGTTTTTACCTCTCCTCCCACTTCTCTTCCAGTAAGCCTGATATTTCATATTATTATTATTTGTTGTTGTTACTATAATTTTTTGAGACAGGGTCTTACTACATAGTTCAGACTGGTCTTGAACTGACTGTATAGCCCAGGCTGGCCTCAAACTCTAGGCAATCCTTCTGCCTCAGCTTCCTGAGTGCTGGGATTACAGGTGTGTGCCACTATGCCTGGCCACATTAATGTGATCCTCAGCCTACTGACCTCTTCCAGTTTTTTCAGATTCTTTTTGGCTTCAAATTCCATTTTTTTCTCCTTCAGCCTGACCTCTACATTTCTACTTTATACTAGGTGGCTTTTTTAATTCTCTTGGTTTTCTGGTCTCACTATGCTGCCAATTCCCAAACCCTCTATATCAAATTACTTGTTCATTCTATAGTTTCAGGTTTCTTTAAAAACGAACAAACAAACAAATAAAAAAAACCCCACAAAATTCTTTCATATGTTTCGATCATTAGAATATCAAACTTCACATGGCTCTTCTGTGCTAAACAATCCTTTTAGTAATCCTTAGTAGACTTCATTTTCACTCCCCAAGAGGTCTGCTTCGTTATCACTCCTCACCTCTCATCATGATGATGACTTAAATTGTCTACTTGGCTCAAAATGTCGTAAGTTTACAAGGGTTGAGGTTATTCATGCTCTCTGATACTTTAGGCTCATTTGAATTGGGTTTCCAACATTTGAACCAGAGTTCCCATATAATCTTTAAATAAAATTAGCAATTTATACTAGTGATTTTAAAAGCATACCTGCAGGACAGTGTGGTAATTCTTCCTTAGGAATGCTAGTCATTCTTTGAAAATCATCATGACAAGCATTACAGAAATGTGTTGTTCCAAAACAGAAAAAGACAGCTACTGAACAGCAGTAGCGACATTTATATTCCAAAAAGTCTGTGCCATGTTTGGGACACATCTATAAAAAAAGAAGAGATAGGTACAAGATGATAGCGAGGTTATTCCAACTATATTTAAGATAGTCACATACATAGTTCATTAATTCATATTTTCAGAATATATATAGGTCTGAAAACTGACTAAAAGACTTATGAAATACATGTTAAAAATTAATGGGTAAATGTTTGGTTTTGCCCAAAAGGTTTGGACAAAGTCCCAAATTCTAATTCCATCTCTAGCACGATCTATCTGGTTTAAAAAGCACACTACTAAATTTCCTAGTGAATGTTTGGTCTGGAAAACTGAAAAATTGATGTTTTATCCATTTCCCAATCTTGTAGATATGTGAAGATTTCACTGAAGTGGGGAAAATCTAAAAGTTTGACTGCAGCTTTAAGAAAATGAAGTAAGTTTACTGCTTGTTTAAAAGAGGTGATCATTACGAGAAACACAAATATAAAATGAAAATACCATCCAAAAGACAAAATATCTATGAAACAATACTGGAAATTATACAGTGCTATACCAATATCAGAAAACATTAGGAAAAATCCCAATTTATTGGGTATACCATTATTTAAAAAATAGGACTTTGACCTTTCCAAACTGTCACTCCTAGTAACATGCTTTGCCCACCTGAGCCCTGGACACATCTGAACAGGCACCACAGATGAGCTCTCTGGGATCATAATCATCCCCTTGTCCAGCCTCAGCGTCACAGCGAGCCTCACCACCGAAATATGCCTAAGGAGAGACCATATTTAGATAAAGGCAAAAAAAGAAAACCTTGGCAGGGCATCCAGTTGTGAAAGATCAAGAGGCCTAAGAAATACTATTGTCTATCAGCTGCTCCTATGCAAGGCCAAATACATACATGCCTGTATGGCTGACTATGGACTACCATAGAGTGGATCACAGTGAGAAATAATGTTGTTTCAATGCTGGAGTGGATTTATGCTTTCAGTAGGGAGTTTAAATGTTGTACTTTCAAAGAAAAATGATTTGAGGAGGCATAGTATTCCAATGCCAAGAAAAAGATATTAAGTAGTAAATAGAAACTGCTTTTCAGGGCAACATTTGGAAAATTTTTCTCATTTTGAAATATTAAACAACATATTTACTTCTATTATTTTTAAAATATGCATTTTAATTCCTAAATTATAATAAAATAGAAAAAAAAAACTATGTTGCACATAAAGTATTAGAAGAGAATTGTAAGATCAAGCCTAGTGGGAAAGAAATACCTTGAATTTTAAGCAACTTGTGATTGTGCAAACATTTTTTAAAAGAAAAGCTAAACTTTATAATTCTGTTCAGAATACTGCTCACACTTACAAAGCTATACTATGTGCAGAAGCTTAATAATATCCAACATATTCACTTGAATAAAGGAAATCATGATGGATGATTTACTTTTATCTAAGCACAAAATAAATGAGGCCAAGAAATTGGGACAATTTGCATGCACACTATGTCCCATAGTCAAAAAGCTAAATTGAAATTGGGAATAAACAAGCTGAGTCAATATAAATCTATTATCTGTACTAGAAAAACAGGTCAGAAGGCTTCACTGATGCAGAGGTTATAAATGGTCATCTCCACCTAAATCTGGTCCTAGAAATGTTTCAATTTATCTTAAGGCCAATTGCTTATTTTAGCTGTTTTACTTTTATGTATGGTCTGCTTAGTTTCCTAAACATTTGACTGCTACCCACATGGTAGCATAATATTCATTTATAATATTTAGCACATTAAGTACACAGAAATATTTTATTATTCATAACAACACAAATTTTACAAGTGTACACTGTTGGTCTTTTCTCATGTATATATACATTTGTCTACCTTGCGGAGTATTTAGCCATCCATTCATTATTTGTATTTTCTTTTTGTTATATTATAAGACTATGCATCTTTTACTCAGTCACTCGTTGATTTTCTAATTAACTTGGTATTTAATAAGTGCCAATTACTGGAGAAAGAGAAATGAAAAAATAGTTCTTGTTTTTATGGAACATAATCAGGTGGACCACAGAGACATGTGAACCACAATCATTAGTGCGGGCTGAATACCATGATGGATGTATGCAAGATAACAAAACTATGTGGTGGTAGTACCGGGGGAGGTATAGTCACATTATAAGGGAGGCAAGACCTCAGATGAATCCTAAAGTGGAATAAGACAGATTTGGCCAGTTGTTTGAGCATGTGTGCACGGCACAGGAGGGGTGGTGGTGGCAAGTGAGAGAAAAATGTGAAGTAGGCAGTGGAGAAGAACATTCCATGATGAGAAATAAGAAATAGCCTTGGTGTGGAGGTGTCAGGAACTGCGCAAACACAGGTGAGTCTGAGGAAAAATAAGTTGTTCAGTATGCCATAGCATGGAGTCTAAATGGTAGAATACTGGGAGATGAGATCAGAAAGACAGACAGAACTACAAGATTATAAGCAGAAGAATGATCTACTTAGATTTGAGATCTAGAAATACTAATCTATCAGTATCAGTGTAAGAGTAAAGGATGAAGTGGGTGTGGGGGTTTAGGAGATCCAGACTCAGTAAGAAGGCTATGATAATTATTAAAGAAAGTAATTAGGGGTGCTAAAGATGTAATAGGAAAAAAAAAAAGGACTCCATAGAGATTTGGAGACAGAATTGATAGGAATTTGTAAACAAAGTTTATAGACTGGGGGAGTAAAGGCTGATGAAAGTAATACCAGACATACGAGTTTTGAAGTGTCTCTGAGAAATTAAAATGTGTGATAGACAGTTGGGTATTTGTACCTAAATCTCAAAAATTTTGAAAGGTCATAGCTTGTCGACAAAGGGATGGATGTACTCAAGGTCACCAAAGATAAGGGGGCAAATAAGTATGTGTGGAGTAGGTAAATGAAAAGGAACTGGTAACAGTTAAATGACCACAAAGGTAGGAGGACAGAAAAAAAAATGCTGTCCTAGAGGCAAGAAGTAAGAATTTTAAGAAGGGAATGGTTAAGAGAGTGAAGGTGCCTTGGGCAAACAGATTTTTATTGACAGAAACTAGTGTTTTTAGTACTACCTATTCTGGAAAAAATTTAGATTAAAAAAAAAAATCCCAAAACAAATGAAGCATTTAAATTCAGTTTGAAACATTGTATCAAGCTTTTTTTAACTCCAAGCTTAAGAGGTAAGAATAATTGTAAATCATTATACAATTAAATTTTTTAACCTTACAATCTCTTTTAAAATATCTAAGTATAATTAGTAGCATACCTTTCTGCATTTGTAGCAGACATAATATGCATATCTATTCATGGCATAGCCAGCTGGATCATTATAAAATCTCACACCAGGAGTTACGATAGCTTCACTCTTATGCAGACCTTCATATTCCAATCTCATTAAGGCTTTTCTTCTGACATCCTCATAGAGATCTTTTATGGGATCAAGCAGGTCTTTTAATACTATATGATTAATTTTGTTCTGAAATTAAAAACATGCACATCCCTTAACATTTTAAGAATCATTTATTAACTAAATAAATATTTACTCTGCACCTAAGTGTCAACCATGGTACTAAGAGATAAGCAGTCAGTAACATTCCTCAAATAAATATTATTTAAAACCATCCTGTAATGGTTCTTACAAACCCATATTTTCCCAAGATTATGGAAAATAAGGGTAAAAAGGGCTCAGAGCAAAAAATAACATTTTTTTGATTTCATATCTCATGTATCTAAAATATGCACTTCATATCTCCTGCTCTCTTAGCTCTTCTGGGAATAAAGATTACCTTGCTGTCACAAATATGACACATTCCTTCTGTGTGTGGCATGTGTGTACGTTTTGGTTCCTTGGAAATAGGACAGAATTTCAGGTGATAGAAATGAGCAGACAGTATTTTCTATATTACCTTCATGTTCCTATTTCCAGGGTTCCCAAGTATGACTTTTTTCTGGGTAACATGAGAAAGACAAATATACAAAATACCATAATGTTTTGATCATTCCTCAGTCTAACTAAGCAATGATTTGCCAAGTCTTCATGTTAAACCCTTTGCACAGTCTGTAAATAATGAAGACAGGGCAACAGGGAAAACTAAACAGAACAAAAAGAAGTGGAGAATTAATAAGGAAGGCACTGTCACATTCTTCAACAAAAGTATTTTATGAATCATTATTACCTTACCAAAACAATTTCCTACTTTGCTTACTACTTCTGTGCAAGTATGTCAAAATGACAAGAATTTCTCCTTATTTTAACTTATTCTAAAAGAATCTGTACTAATGGCCATAAAGGTCAAGATTTCACTGTTTAATGGTCGATGTCAGTATATAAAAGCACCAGAAGATTCCTTTACTATTTTGGTAGCCACCCATGGACATGTCATATGACAAAACTCACAGGGTCTGAAAGTAGTAAGGAAATGCATCATTAATACAAAATGATGTTTACATAAATTTCCTCATGCAATGTATCTAATTCAATTTAACTGGCTCTTAATTTATAATAACTTTTGAACTGCATTATAACACCTAGAGACATCTTACAATATTCTCAGGTGCCACCTGGATGAAGAAGACAGAAACTGGGACTGGTAATAAAAAGCAAGCAGGAAATGACATTAAGTGTTTCTGATGCCCACTTATTTTGAAAGATGAAAACACATGAAAAGAAATAGAAAGCTGGTAACTTCAGGTTCTTTTCATACCTTGCATATAGGACAAGATATAAATCCAAATGTTATCCTTGGGCCAAGCCATCTGTTTTCCAAAACTCGTTGACAGCACTGCAAATGGAATATGTGACTACAGTCCAGCTTAAATAAGGAAAGAAGTAAGCAAATGTATTAATGATAAACAAGGAGATTTTACATAAAATGTTATTTAAAGCAGGTAAGAGAAAAATCAAGGAATTTAGCATAATGAAATTTCAGCACTTCCTTAGGACAGTATTCACGTGACATTATTAACCAGTCCTGCAGTTTTTCCTACTTTTGTCATTCATTTATTAATGCCATATATATAAAACACACGTATGTAAACTGAGTTGAGTTACATATGTAAAATATAAAATTACTCAATTTTGTGTCTCAGAAATAATGAACTACTGATTTAAAGATCTGAGATTTTTATTTTTATTTTTTTATTATTTATTTATTTTGCGGCACCAGGGATTGAACTCACAACCTCACGCCTGCCAGACAGGTGCCTAAGCCACTAAGCCAAACTCCCGGCCGTAGTTTTTTTGAAGCAGGGTTGCACTATGTAGCTCAGGCCGGCTTTGCGCTCACGGCTTTGCGCTCACGTTGTAGCCCAAGCTGGCCTCAAACTCATAACGCTCCGCCTACCTCAGCCTCCCGAGTGCTGGGATTAAAGGCGTGCGCCACCACGCCCGGCTAAGGTTTGAGATTTTTAATGAGAATATTCATTATCTTAGAATCAATCAAAAGAACTGAAACTACATATAAATCACTAGCAAACATTTAAAAACTTATATAGCAAACAGAATAGTAACTTTTATTACGTATGGAAGTATACCTCACCATGTTATAATCAATTATGTTACATAAATATGCTGGACTTTAGAAATTAAGAATACTAGCTACTTGATAATCTAATCATTTCTACCCTTAATACTTTACACATGGTACTTATTGTATTATACTTGTTCACACAAATCATAAAAGATGGAGACATAAAATGGGAAGCACAACATGAGAGAATTCCTTCCCCAACAGAGGCTTAATCAAAAAATATGACGAACACTTAAAAAATTTATTACAGTAGAGGACACATTGCCAAAATATATCCCCTCACTTCTTAGACACTTATGTCATTGTTCTTGCCATGCTTAGAAGCAGTTTTGGAAGTCCATTCTTTTGCCTTTAGTTGTGTCACAATAGCTGCCTCAGTGTCTTGAATCAATTTAAAACATTTACTTTTTTAGGATCATTGTGACTTTGGAGTAGAGCTAGAAGTTGCATGGTGCCAGATCTGGTAAGGTGGATGATGACACATGGGTAATGTTTTACAAACCTGCCTTTCCACTAGATGGCAGCTGACAACAGTATTAACTGAATTTTTGATCACACATTGTAAAGAGACACAAAGCAGGACTTCAAGAACTGCTCCAGAAAGTGTCAAGAAATGTCAGATAAGTGTTTTAAAAATGAAGAAGAGTATTTTGAGGAGGAGTAATGGAAATATGTCTTTTATTGTAATAAACTAAAAAGAATTTTTAGACACTATTTTTTTAATATTAAGGAGACTTTTTGCCCAGTGATATAAAAAGAGATTCTAATCATCTTTTTACTTGACAAATATATTTCCCCATGATATGTATAAAAGTTGAGGCAACCTGAATGGCTGGTGCTGCGGAGAGTGCTTCAGTGAAACATATCATGCACATGTCATCGGCATCCTGCTTCAGGGTTGTGGCATTTTTATCACAGCCGTGTAGACAGGGCAAACAATGTTCCTCATTTTTAACTCCTCCACATGGATGGCCACAAGGATGTGTCTTACAACAAGCTATCTTAGCATATTCCTATTAAAATGAATTACAATGATATACGATGATCAAAAAGGGCATATATTTTTATAATTACACTCATATTAGTTTTCCAAGATTACTTTCCTATGGCAAATAACTATTCAGCAAAGTAGTAATAATTATTTTTATTTACTGTTTGAATCTAAATTAGGATTACTAGGAGTCTGTTTTTCTTTTTAAGATTTTTAAAGATTTCATTCCACATAAAGGACATGCTGATAAAAATGATGACAATTTTGTCTTCATGCATAGTCACAAAGCAAAAAGTTCCTCATGTGTAATCTCCCAATTATAACCCTCCTCACCAAAACAAAGGTTAAAAGAAAAAAAGAAAATACCACATATCTCTGACTATCTGAGCATTATCCAAATTCTTATTACATGAACAGAGGAACCAAAAATATCTGGAGTGCACAGAATATATATATATATTCAGTACTCAAGAAATCAAAGATACCAAGAATTTATTTTAGGAAATAAAACAAGGTGAAACAATTTCAGTCCATAGACATTTTAACTGCTTTGAGCACAAAATTAAACATTATGTAATCTATAATCATGATAATCGAGAAAAACACAAAAAATGCGGTTTGGGCTTAAGAGTCTTATTTGATCCTTTCTCTAGCACTGATAAAGCTTGACGAAGGACAACTGGACTGCGTGTTATTTATGTGAAGCAAAGGTGTCACACGAGAACATGTGCTCTTCCTCCCGATGACCTGACTCTAACTATACACGCACCTGACAGTCTGCATCAGAACAAACACTGCCAACAGCAGATAACTCTGTTCCACTCCTGGACCCACAGAAGCGGCACGCTTCTGAGCTACTTGTGGTGGGTTTGCCTAGGTTCAAGCAGAAAAAGAAAAATTCTCAAGAACATGTTTTTATACAGTGTAATATAACTACTTGTAGTTTTAAAAAAGCAAACAATATTCATATTGTCGTCAATAGAAAATTAGTCAAAGGTTGTAAGTTCTATTATAAAACAAATAATTACAAAAAAAGGAATAAGACATATCTGAAGCCATATAAACTCTTGACTCATTTCTACATTTTAAAGAAGCCCTAGACTCCTACTCAAGCCAGACTGAGTAGATATGGCAAGCCTCTCACTCCAAATGCACAATACCAGATAAATATAGTAATAAAAGGGAGAATTTAAGTATTTTTATATATTAACAAAATTATAAGGCATAAGAGAAAGCTCATCATCAAATGCTGAAACTTGAAAAACAAAAGGATCCCTACCTAAGGAACTCATATTTAAAAAAGAATTTAAATGTTTAAAATATTTAAACAAGGAATAGAAACCATAAAACAAACCATAAACAAAAGGAAAAAGGAGAAAAAATACTTGAAAATTAATGATTAAGATCATTTTAAAACACAGGTAAGTAAATTTTAAATATCAATACACTGAATTCAGCAGTAATTACAGAAAAATTTTTTAAAAAGATGGTTCATATGATGAATACAAGGACAGTATAATACTAAAACATTTATTAGTTCCCTATATAGTAATGACAGATTATAGGAAAAAAAAAAAAAGCTATGAAGCCGGGCGTGGTGGCGCACACCTTTAATCCCAGCACTCGGGAGGTTG
The DNA here is from genome assembly GCA_004363535.1 of Dasyprocta punctata. Classification (NCBI taxonomy): domain Eukaryota; kingdom Metazoa; phylum Chordata; class Mammalia; order Rodentia; family Dasyproctidae; genus Dasyprocta; species Dasyprocta punctata. Next base: position 98,161 of record RJWM01002564.1, on the reverse strand, counting down.
AGGTAGGTGGAGTGTTGTGAGTTCGAGGCTGGCTTGGGCTACAACGCGAGTGCAAGGCCAGCCTGAGCTACCGACCCTGCCTCAAAAAAACCTAGGGTGGGGAGTTTGGCTCAGGAGCTTAAGCACCTGTCTGGTAGGTGCGAGGCTGTGAGTCCGATCCTTGGTGCCGGGGGAGGAAAAAAAAATAAAAAATAAAAAAAAAAACAGCTACGAGAAAAAATGGCCATGTGTAGTATGAAAAGTCACTCATTTAGAGTTGAATTTCTTTGGGTTTATATCAATCCCCAGCATCACAGGTTTGGCTCAGTAAGATACTGGCAGACTGTAGACATACTAAAAACTGAGAATTTATGTGATTCAATGTAATATGAAGCTAGAAACAATTAATTTATTTTTTGTTGTAAGTAACACCTATTCATCTTTGCTAATTACTTTACTATCAATCAATGGGAACATTAACATTCATAAAATCTTGAGAAGTACTAGATCTATAAAAACTTCAGAATATATCATAAAATCATATAACTTTACAGTTAAAAAATCTTAGCGATTATTTAATGTATGAATTTTATTGTGAAGCTGTAACCAATAGAATTAGAAGGTAGTATCTACAGCAGTGTTTAATATGAGGGAGCACTCATTTGTGTATGATGCTTACTTATAGGAATTCTGTAAATAGGATAGGAGTCTCACTTTACAAAATGAGGACAATGGTTCCAGAGAGGTTAGTGACTTGCCAAGATCACACAGTGGCAAATTAGGTTTCCTGACTTTTTAGTCTGATGCTCTTTTTAACACAAAATATACTGGGGTCTAATAAGCATACTACTGACAGTGGTCAGTGCTGTGATTAAATGTTAGAAAATCACTCAAAGGTCTTCATATTAGATGCGCTAATACTGAATTTTGTCAGAATTAGTAGTTATGCTCAGTCTCTGTTTTTAAAAGGCATGATGCAATCTTTCATCGTTTTACCTGTGTGTTCTCGGAATTCCACCATGGCCTTCATTGTTTTAGAATCTGCTAGTGCCATCAACCAGAACAATTTGGTTCTACCACAACCTTCATGAAGGTCAACCTTTATAGCTTCTTCTTCTTCTTTGAAGACCTATCGTTTCATTAAAGCATAAGAAAATATATTCATTTATTGCTCTGACAGAAGTATAAAATTTAATTATCCATTAATAATGGCTTTCATTTATGAAGTACATACAGGAAGTTTCAGATATTTCCAATATAATCTTTAATTTTCAAACCACCCCTATTTTAACAAATGTGGAACTAAGTCTTTTCTTTCTTTCTTTTTTTTTTTTTTTTGAACTAAGTCTTGAAAGGTTAAACAACTTGCTCATTTTACAGTTGCTAAATGACACAGAAGGGAACTCAACCAAGAGCATTGATTTCCACCCCTCTTTTCCCCATTCTTTTCCACATTTATTTCAAAATTTGCTCAATTTCAAATTTCATGCTCCAGATACTGGTTTGGCTATAAAGATTGAAAACTTCACCTGTCTTTGATGAGTTTTGGTTCGCCGATGAAGATGAAGGAATCTATCACAGTCAGTACACAGATTTCCGCACACGTTGCATAAAATGATAGCTGCAGTTTCACCATCATCATGGTTATCACACATTGGCTAAAAGGAGACATTTTCATATTACATCAAATTAATGCTTCGGACACTCATATAAACAATATAATTGTAATTTATTTACATTGGTACCTTGGTACTCATCATTAATTGGTTCCAGGAGGTATGAAGAGTACCAGAGAGCAGGGTATATAGCTTAGTGGCATAGCACCTGCCTGGCAAGTGCAAGGTCGTGAGTTTGAGCCCTGGTACAACACCCCCCAAACCAAACCAAAACAAAACAAAAGAGTACCAGAAATGACAGGTACAAAACAAATTGTTTTGGCTAGAAAGGGCAGTGATTCATGAGGCAAGTAACACTGATGAATTCTAGCTTGTGGACTGAATACCAAACGAATGAATGGTAGGTCAAAATTTTCGTGTCAAAATGTGTCGAATACCAAATCTGACTAGTTTCAAAGCAGTTAAGTACCAAAGGATGATTGTATAACAACAGACTTACTCTAAAATCTATTAAGAGTAATCTCAGTGTTAAAAAGAATTATGCAAGTATATTTAACTACAAAATCTTTTAAAATCATTTAGTGATTAACGTGCTGCTATGCAGGAAAATCTCCCCAGAATCCAAATTAATGATTAATGTACTTTACAAATTCAGTGATTAGTAAAGTGAACTTTCATACTTTGCTTAATGACTTAATATTCATCCCATTATATATCTAAACAGACTGGGGCTGGGGGTTTAGCTCAGTGGGACAAGCGACTGCCTGGCAAGCACAAGGTTATGAGTTTAATCCCCAGTACCAAACAAAACAAAACAAAAACAAAACACCAAAAACAAACAAACAAAAAAAACCCCAAAAAACATTCTGTATGATAAATGATTCAGTTTTTTCAAACTTGAGCAATAAAAATGTTGAAAGCCTGCATGTTTTCTTTCAGTGAACTTAAAGATATCCAAAAAAACTTTAAGTACATCTGCTCATAGGTAGTATTTTATGCTACCTCACTATCTGCTTTATTTCTTCCTACCATAAGGTCAATCAGATTCTAGTACCAAGTCCACAATAGAATCACAGTCTGGCTACAAAGATTTTTTTTTTTCTTTTCTTTGTGCTGTTAGGTATCAAACCCAGGAATCTGCACATGCTAAGCAAGGACTCTTATCACGGAGTTACACTCCCAGCTCTATAAAAACATTTTAGTGTAATGCAAACATGATATAAGTTACCAAGTGTGGTGGTACACACCTGTAATCCCAGTACTCATGAGGCTGAGGCAGGAAGATCACCTTGAGACTGAGGCCAGCCTGGGCTACATAATGAGTTCAAGGCCAGTCTAAACTACATAGAGAAACCCTGTCTCCAAAAATAAAAAAGACACACACACACACACACACACACACACACACACACGAAAGGAGAAAGTTCTTTTATATAATTAAAGTCCCTGAAAGTTTCTTATATACTATTACTCCAAGTGAAACAGACTTGTGGGATGAGATATTTTGTTTTCTTCCCCTTTTTTTTGAGCCCAGGGCTCAACAAATACTAGGCAAGCTCTCTGGAACTGAGCTATTTCTCCAGTCCTTTTTGAGAAAAGTTCTCACTAAATTGCCCATGCTGGCGTTTAACTTGTGATTTTCTTGCCTCAGCCTCTGAAGCAGTTGAGATTATGGGCACACATCATCAGGCCCAGTATTTGTTTATTTATTTATTTATTTAAATTTTTGCAGTGCTGGGGATCCAGCTTAGGGCTTCATGCATATCAGGTGAGTGCTCTGTCACTGAGTCACAACCCCAGCCCCTTAAATTCTTATAATTCTGACCTTACCATTTGTTTTTGTTGTCCATCCTTTCCCATCCACCTTCCTGAGGAGAGACGATCTACATGGTCCTGATCAAGAACACACAGTGATGCTAAAGCAAGCCAGAGCTGTTGAGAGGAAAAGCTGTTAGACCGCTCAAGTTTTAGGAAATACTTAGAAAATGCTAACTAATACATGACAATAGCTCAATAAATAGCTAACTGAATCTGAAAATACAGACACTTGGTGGCAGCATTGTAGCTTTCATGTTGTGGCACATATTGTCATAAATGACACACTCAATAGACATTCATGTATGTATTGAACAAGTAACTGTTTCTCTAATGAATCATCCTGTTTTCTATCCGATAAACAAAATTACCTTTTATTTGTCTACTATGTAAACCAATTCATGTATTGAAATAAACGAATTTGCATATTAATTTTACTATACCAATCCCTTCTGCATGCTTTTCCACTTGGTGTTATCTGCCTGACTCATTCAATTCCAAAGACGGTAGTAAATGGCTATTTACTTTTTCATAGTTACATGAGTAGTTTGGTACATGTTAAATTCTTTTAGATAATAATAATTCCTTGGAACTAAGCCCTTGAAGGGTCAACTTTGTCAGAAACAAATGACTAACAAACTTTAGAAAACTTCCCTCAAAAGTAGTTTAAAATTTCTGAAGATTCAGTTTTCATACAGAATGACATACTTCTTCACTAATAAAAAAACAAAAAATTACTTAAATGGCTCAACTTTAACAAATGCATGTGAATATCATTAGGTATGAAGAAGAAGACATGGTAAAATAGGGGCAGAAAAAACAGAAAAAAGGAAGATAATGCAAGGAGTAAAGGAAAAGCAGAATCAAAAGAAGTCATGAGAGGTAAAAAAAAAAGGGCTACTATCAAAAACACTTGCTTCCAGTATTACATTCACTAGCAAGAGAGCATAAATTAGCCTTCTAGGAAAGCACAGCTTACCTTCTTTTTCGGACTTCTGAAGATTAACCTAAGTAATTTCTACCAGTGTTCATTTCTTCTAACGCTGTCACAATGTCCTACTCAACAAAATCTCATATATCTTTTGGAATTATATGGGACATAAAATTGTGCAGGTTAAAACTCACAACAGATGTCCCATCTGAAGAATGCAACCCTCCTTTCTCAAAATTCTGACCCAATCTACTACTGTACAGCACTTTTGCTATTTAAAAGACCTACAAGCTCTGTAGATGAGCTATATAGGGGTCTGTATTACAAACAACAGGGACATACGAAAAGGGGAAGTGGTCTTTTTCTCAAAGAATCTTCAGTTGATCATGACATAATGCTACTTTTCTGCAGTAAGTTACAATAAGTAGGTCATTAGGAAGATAATACACACATAATGTGATTTATCTTGCCTTTTAAAACCAGTGTATGGGGTATGTAGTGTACCTCCAAGTCCTCATATAATTTTGATGGGGCTGAGTTATTGGTTTGTTATTGGTTTGTTGATTGACAATGTGAGCGCTGTGCCTGCCCAGGGGTGGAGCTGACATACAGCGTAAGGGAAGGTGGGTCTTCCCCTTCCGCCTTCTCTTTCTCTTTCTCTCTCTCTCTCTCTCTCTAGCCAGCATGGCTTGCGGCTTGCAACTTGCAGCCGCCATGAACAGCAGGCCCGCCATGCCACGCTATCTTGGAGCCAACTAATGGACTGAAACTCCCAAGAAACTGTAAGAATAAACCTTTCTTTCCCTAACTTTGGGCGTCAGGTATTTTGTCTCGGCAACGAGCGAAAAAGTAACTAAGACAACCAGTATATCTTTGGATTTCTTTTTTTGTATATATATCTTTGGATTTTTAAATAAAAAACAAGTGATACAAAAGTCCTAACGGTAAATGGTAGTAACTGCCATGTTTGGTTCATAATTCAGAAAAAAAAAAAAAAACCTTTATATTTTTAAATAAGTACATTATTTGGTAAGAATTATGGATTGACTTGGTTAAAATTTGTTGTTGAAATCTATTACTAAAGAAGAACTTGCAGCTGGGGATTTAGCTCAGCGTTTCAAGTGTTTCCTTGGTAACTGCAAGGTCGTAAGTTCGATTCCTGGTACACACACACACACACACACAAAGAACATGCAATGATACAGATCAAATTAAAACAAAAACCAGAAACACCTACTCTAGTTGTGGCAATACATCTCACTGGAGACCTAAATTCTTCTTCCATCTTGGTCAAGGCAATGATGGTTTCTGCGATAGCGTTTTTGGTCACTCGGGACCAAGCTTCTGACAGATGACCCTAAGTGAGCAAGACAGGATACTTTAACAAATAAGTAACCAGAAGTATATTATCATAATAAATTCTTTTCTCTTAAATAATATCTCTCACCAAAAGGAAAGATAAGCTGTCGCAAGACAGCTTATTTTATTTTTGGATAGAGGAACACAGATTTTTGAGCTCAAAATTCATTACAACCCTACGAAAAATTCAAATTCTACTGGGCATGGTGGTGCACACCTGTAATCTTAGCACTTGGGAAGCTGAGGTAGGAGGACTGCACGAGTTTCAGGCCAGCCTGGGCTACATAAATGAGTTCAAGACCAGTCTGGGCTACATAGTGAGATCCTTTCTCAACAACAACAACAACAACAAATCAAATTCTGATTACCATTTTTGATGATTTAAAGAAGATTAAATAAAAATTTAAGATCTCAAAATTCTTTTTCTATAGAGATAAAGGGCATTTCTACTTATATTTGGATAAAAACGGAGGTATTATGGTATCTATACTTCAGAAATTTTGGTATTGGAATGTTATTTAACAGAAAATATGTACAGCTAAGCTGACTGATTAAATGAGTATTTCTGGAATCCAAGAATATTAATGGGTTTAAATTACTTTTATTTGCTATTTTGATTTTTAATGAGCATCAATATTTAACTAATATAATTTAGGAGTTCCTAAACATTCTTCCTAACATTTTCATCTAATGTACATCCTAAGAAAGTTGATTTTCCACAAATATTGAGAAAATAGTATTGAGAAAAGTAATAGAACTTCATCCCCCTGCCCCAAGAATATCCTGCCATTTCTTATGTCCACATGTATCAGTCTGTTAAAGGGCAGTTCAAATCCTCATCCTCAAAAATGCCTTCTGTTCACACTGCCTCTCAGGGACATATATTCCACAACGCTTGTTCTCCTCAAGCTGCCTACTGGAAATAACAATGGTGTGTGAGGGAATTGACTCAGTGGGCAATCTACAAAAACCAGTTGGTCTGTGAAGTAATTCTCTGTTCTCATCACTCTTAGATCTACCCCAAAATCTGACATCTTATCAGCAGTGGTACAAAACACCAATGAAGAAGAATAAAGGGTTTATAAACTATGAGGACAGAAGAGAATAAAAGATTCCCACTTCTGAGAGCCAGTCTGTCTCTTCTCTCCCCTTTTTTTGGGAGGAGATACAGGCTCTTTTTCAGGTCACAATCTTATTAAGTTTTAAGGTTTTGGAAGTCTCATATAACACTTCTCACATAAATTAATTGGGTAGTTTGAATTGAACATAGCTTGTATCAATGATCAAAAACACAAACAGCACAGGACTTAACATACTAAAAATAGTCTCAAAGTAAAATAACACTAATGTGCTTCTCCTGTCAGTTACACAGAATAAGCCGTTCACTGTGTTAGTAAGATTCTTGCTGGATCTCCCTGCTGTAACAGGCAGGAGGATGAGACTTACTGCTGCCATATCCTTTATAAGTTTAATGATGATCTCTGATATTTGAGTAGGAGTTGAGCCCTTCATCCACCAATGATTTTCACCTCGTCGAAGATAACTACAAACAAAAATCAGCATTTATAAACCAGCAAATTGTTTGATAGTTATAAATGAAAGAGTAAATACTATTTCAGCAAATATTTTTAAAGTTAATCAAAACATTACCTCGAATCTATCCCTCAATCTCAAGAGAGCAACTATTCTGATTTATGTTCCATTTCAAACATTCCTCAGTTGACACATTATATTTGCATGTATTTTCTAAACAGTGACATTTGAAGCATAATTCATAGACCACAGACAACTTGTCTAGTGCACATGGAGATAGTAAGGAACTTGTAGCAGAATATAAACTTACTGCATGACTAAGCAGACTACTGCTTAGTAATATCAGCTGACATTTTCTTCCCTATCAAGACTACTTACATAAAGAAAATGACACTCTGATTAACATTCTGGTGTTACATTGTTATTGTCATTGATGGCTTTATAATTGGTACTATTCAAGATATCTTTACATTTTTACTATTGCACACATTCTACAACATCTTTGCACATATATCTCTGTGGACATGTATGAAAATTTTTAGAAGAACTGGCAGGTCAAAGAAACTGACATCCAAAAATGTTTCAGCAATTTATAACACATCAAAATGCCTTCATAATGTTGCTAGAACATCAAAGATACTTTGCAACTGTTTTAATCTATATTTCTCTGAGGTAAAATATCTTTTCATTTATTTATTAAAATCTGTAATTTTTTTTCTTTGAACTGAGTAGTCTTGTCCTTTAGCTTTTTATCACTTGTTTGTCTTTTTTGTAGCCAGGATACTAATACTATGGGACTAATCATTAACTGTCTATTATTCAGGTTTGAATGTTCTTCCAAGTTAATTGCTTATATGTTAAAACATTTTAACAGTATTATCATTCAATTAACTTTCATTTTTATGTAGTCAAATCAGTGACTCTTTTCCTATATTAAACTTTTAGGTTCTATTTACTGTTAAGGAACAATTTCCCAAACGGAAGATTGGAAAAACATTCTATAATTTGTTCAGGTAGTTTTAAAAGAAATACACATAAAATTTTAATTGATGTGAAGTTCACATCCTGTCCCCACCCCAGTCAGTGTTATTTATTTTTATTGTGGTAAAAAAAAATATGACAGGCAACTAAGTTTTACTTTTTTTTTTTTTTTGGCATTGGGGATTGAACTCACAACCTCGTGCCTGCCTGACAGGCACGTAAGCCACAGAGCCAAACTCCCGGCCCTGGTTTTTTGAGGCAGGGTCCCACTGTGTAGCTCAGCCTGGCCTTGCGCTCACGTTGTAGCCCAAGCTGGCCTTGAACTCACAACGCTCCTCCTACCTCAGCCTCCCTAGTGCTGGGATTAAAGGCGTGCACCACCACGCCCGGCTAGTTTTACTTTTATATATGTATGAGTTGGTGATCTACTATTTTTTTCAACAAAGATATGCAAATGTCCCAACTTCATATATTGTTTACTTTCTATTCTTCTAATTGATTAGTCTTTTTTTTTTTTTTTTTTTTGGTGCTGGGGATCAAACTCACAACCTTGTGCTTGCTAAGTAGGCATTTGTACTGCTGAGCTAAACCCCTGACTTCTTCACTAATTGAAAATGACACTAATATGGCACTTCTTTTACACATGATAAGTCAATTGTTTATGGAGATCACTTGGTGAGTAAGATGACAAGGTAGAATTTGAAATGCTGTTTTAATTCTTTGTTACTAAAACAGAGGCAATGACCAACCTGGAGTTAAAAATCATTGGAAGGGTGACTGTTGTTACTCCTTTGCCAACAGTGGTACCAGCTGTTCCTGTGATGGTGGTTCCTTTGGCTTTCAGCTGTACAGTGAGTGCTTTGGCAATGCATCCTAGAAACATGTCCAAGATACCTAACTTATTCCAATCTCCTTTCTCAGTTGAATGAATGATATCACTGATATCAGCTGGAGGGAGAGATTTCACTCCTATGATGCTAGCCAGACGCGTGGGTGTGACTTCAGGCAGAACTCGTCTTAGTAAGGAAGTCACCTGGTAAGGAAAAGAAAAAAAATCCACTTAAAGATTTATGTTTTATAGTTTTCATATTTTTAATGTGCAAGCTACCATTAAATTTTTAATATAAAGTACAAGCTACCATTCCATAACTTTGAAATCTATGAAGAGAACAGAAATATCATTTAAATACTATTTTTAATTTTGAGAAGGAAAGAAATATGTTTTAAACACTTTTTAATTTCTAGAGTGGTAATTACTGACCCAAAGCTGCAATTTCTTTTATTTTTGGTGTATCCTAAATGACACTATATATTTTCATGGTAAGAAAATTAAAAAAAAAAAAAGTAATCAATAGTCACACATACTCTTCATCACATCACTAAAATAGAACGTATTTTGTTCTTCATTGCTTTGATTACCAATAGTAAAAAATAAAATAGAGTCAAAATATAGGCTCCAAACAAAATATGAAATAAAACATAAAAATCCACACTTGAACACCTTAGGTGATTCGCTTTGTTTTGTAATTTTTACCACTGCTCATTTATTTTTCATGACGCTAGGGATTGAACACAAATCTTGTGAATGCTAGGCAACCACCCTACCACTGAGTTCTATTCCCCAACCTCAATTTTGTGATTTTTGTATTTCAAGTAACAAAGCAATATAAAAGTAAGGGGTATGATTAGTCACCTGTCTCTGGACTCTAGGTGAGGCTGTATGAAGCAGGGAAAAGAGATCCTGAAGCAGAGTAAGCTGCTGAGCCAGATATTGCCGGCCAACATTAGAGCCACTCAGTGCTAAAACCATGGAGAGCAGCTCAAAGCAGTAAGCATCAGAGGAGGCATCTTCATCATTTGGCTGAGAATTGGCATTTTCTTTGCTTGATATGGCATGCTCCCATTCTTCACGAACCCTGGTGGCTTCCATGCGTATAGCTTGGACAATGTGAGCACACACCTATGTGAAGGCAACACAGAAAATCTAAAAATACATTTGTAAGTCTGATTTAGCACTCAACAACAAAAAAAGGACAAGAATATAAGTTCATGTTTAATTTAATACTCTTCCAGTTAATGCTTCATGTCATTCACTTAACTAATTTTAAAAATGTTTCTGTAATCCCTGCATCAACTGGGAGGATCACTGAGAGTTCCAGGGTAACTAGGATATATAATAACTTCAAGGCCAGCCTGAGCTAGATGGCAAGACCGTGTCTCAAAAAATGAAAGACAACAACAAAAAACAAAACAAAACAAAAGACAAAAAGCAAACACAGAAGAAAAAGAGGACTAGAGCAAATATAACAATCTGACTATTTGAACCAACTATTATGTGGAATAATAGTTGGAGGATAACACTGGATTCCAATACAATTAGATAATACTGTATTCTAATGCCTCTGTTTGTAGTTTAGCATGTCAAACCATCAAACAAAAACAAAACAGCATATTTTTTTACTTTTATGGCACTTTTTTCATAGTTTAGCATTTCTACTCATAAGATCCTTTAAAACTGATGGCATTTACAATGTAATTGGTAGAAATTTTTCTTTTTTATGATTTTCAAGCATCCAAAGGTCAATGAAACATCACTAGATAAAGTACAAGTAAACTTATGTTGTTAGTTAAAAAGATTTAATAATATTGAAAGGTACGGGCAGTAGTGGCAAGCCTATGGTACATGTGGTATAGCTGGCTGTTTGTTATCATTGAAAGCTCTAAAAAATTCAACATTACTGTTACAGGGTATTATAAAAATCGATATTTTACTTGATTTTTGAAGTGCTATTTTTATTTTATCTAATATTACATAATGAAAAATCTAGCAATGCTCCCCACATTAACACTGGTTTTCTTAGCATTATAGTTTAACTACTCAGCAAGAAAATAAAAACAGGGAAAAGAAAATACAAATGAAATCTGATGTAGCTAAGTATTTGTAACCAAGATAATACAATATACCTGCAAATGACAAAAAGCAAAGAATAACAAGGTAAGAAAGTTAACATTCATGACAAAATCTTATAAAGTGATTCAGGTATGACAATGTGATTCCTCTCTAAAACAAAGCAGTTCCATTACATACAATTTATAAAATAGGCAGCATAAAAAAGCTTCCATAGAATTTGGAAGACATTTTATAGCTTAAAAACAAACAAAAACTGACGAAGACAATGCAATGACTATTAACCAACCTGTTTTTGTAAGTTAGTCAATTTACTCCTGCTGAATATGATTCCAACCATATGTTCTTTCAGGTCAGCATCTGATGTTGCCTTTATATAAAAAAGAAGAAATAAGCAAGCTCTTTAAAGGAAATGTTTGTATTTAACATTTCAGACTATCTTGAGGTATAATTATGCAGCTATATTTAAGGTAAATTTATTTTAAATTGAGGTATATAATACTAAGTTGAAGAATAAAGTTTGAAGAAATGTCTCATTGGTCCAAGTGATATAAAAAGAATAAAATTTCAGAGAAGTCTCAAATCTATGATCGAATCTTGAAATTTAATAAACCAGAAAACAGAAAGAAACCAAACCCAAAACAAACAGATAGAAAGAAAGAACATCATAGGAACCAATGTCATTAAAATATAATGGAGGAAACTGTAAGGCCTCATTTGGCTATGACTCTCCCAGCACCCAACCTGTCTGCCAGTAGAGGCATTGTTCTTAGCTCAGTACAGGGGCTGCCCTCAGCAAACATAGGATGTCTTGAAAGAGCTAAGATGGAACACAGACTCTTGCAAGCACCTGGACATCTAAAGACACCTAAACATTCACACAAGATATCCCAGGACTTTGCCCACCAATGCACAAAACATCCAGAAAACTTCGACCACTGATGCTTACTAAGATATTCCTACCTAATGTCCCTTGCCTTCTTTCAAGGACTATTTAAAAAAAAAAAAAAGAAAAAAAAAAGACCTATTTCTCTTTGTGCCCTACAGACGGCCTTTTCACCCTCTGCCTGCCTGCATTTAGTCACAATAAATTCCACACTATGTTGCCCTTACATAAGCCCAGTGGTTTCAGCTGGCCTTTGCCTCATGCCGTTCCTTACAGAAACAATAAAACTGAAAGCTGATTCCTTAAAAAGCTTACACTGATGAATCTTTTCCCATACTATGCAAGAAAATAGAATGAAGACACAAATTGCCAAAATAAGGAATAGATGATACATCACTATAGGTAAGAATATACTGTGTATAATTCATGCCAATAAATTCAGCAACTTAGATGAAACAAATTACTTGAAAGACAGAACTACTGATGCTCACTTAAGAAAAAACAAGCAAATAAAATAGTCGTGTATCCATTAAAGAAAGTTAATGTGTAGAATAGAGCTTTTTCATGGCTACTTAAATACTAGCTAGATTATACATAGCCATTTCATCTTATTTTTACTTATTTCTTTGATTGTTTTATTTCTGCTTTTTAAAAATTTTGAGACTTACTCAGTATTCCACACTGGTCACCTATTTGAAATGTACAAATTCAATGGTTTTAGCATATTTATAGACACGTACATTGATCATAATTTGAGTATTTTCATCACTCCTAAAAGAAGCACTGTACCATCTAGTTATCAACCTGCAAGTCTATCTTCTTTTTTATTAAGAGAAACAAATTACCTATAAGCTAATATCACACTGACTATAAAACATATAGCAACACAATGATTATTCTACTGAATAAAAGTAAAAAATAGAAAAAAATATGTAAGAATATGTTTTTTGCTGGAAATTCTCAGTCAAACAGAAATAGCAAGCATTCTTTTTTTTTTTTTTTCCCTGCGGCACTGGGTATTGAACTCACAACCTCGTGCCTGTCAGGCAGGTATGTAAGCCGCTGAGCCAAACTCCCAGCCCTAGTTTTTTTTTGAGACAGGGTCGCACTGTGTAGCTCAGGCCAGCATTGCGCTCGCGCTGTAGCCCAAGCCGGCCTCAAACTCACAACGCTTCTCCTACCTCAGCCTCCCGAGTGCTGGGATTAAAGGCGTGCGCCACCACGGCTGGCTATAGCAAGCATTCTTAATCTGACTAAGGGGATTCACAAGACAATCTATAGTAAACATCACTCATATGGCAAAACTTTGAATGTTTTAAGATCCAGATTGAGGCAAAGATGTCCACTCCAACCAATTCTACACAATATATTAATGCAAAGCTTCATTAGTATAACACAGTAACACAAGAGGCTGGGTTTTTTTTCTTAGGTATAATGTTTAAGTTTAAATAAAAAGTAGAAAGTTATTGAATTTTAGACAAAATTACAGAAAGTGGTTATTTCAATAAGAATTTGAGTATATGTGTGAATGCGCCACGATGAGTACTTGTACTTGGTTTTGAAGAAGCAGTGATTCAACGGAAAAGATAAAACATATATGTAGTTAATCATAACAAGAGTGAAGACAAGAAGAGGCACACATAGAACACTATGGAGTTTAGCAAAAGGATAAGTACATTTTGTTTGGGAAACTAAAGAAAAATTCTAAAAAAAGGTTGTATTTTTTTGAATGGGTGGCTGTGAAGGAGCGATAAAACAAATGGAGCTGATACTGATGTGGCACAGCAAGCAAATGATTAAGTTAGTTTTACAAAAGCTAATAGCAACCCTAAGTATACAGCACCTATTCTTGTGACTTAAAATACTAGGGAGATTGTATATTAACAAATCTTTTAGATAGTTCACCTTCTAACTAAAGTAAAAAAAATAAAAAGATGGCATATAACCTAATACTACACAATCATTAAAAATATAAAGAAACATAGGTTACTTCCTTGAACAAAGGGATGAAAATAAAAAGGGAAATAAATTTTAGAATACAAATAAATACATTGTATACTTTTTCCTCTCCTTCAGGTGATGACAAAAGTGCTTTTTCCTCTTGTTCTGGTGTAGGCTCTGCATCTCCAGAGATGAGCTTTCCAAATACCTGATGAAGCAGGCAGGCACATGAGAAAGAAGGCAAATTACCACTGTGAAAGTTATAAGACTCACTGGCTGATTCTATAGGTTGTGTCATGTGCTGTTCTTTCTCTATACCACCACTTTTAAAAGATGTAAAAATGGGCCATATATATAGCCTAAAATCTCTAGTTTTACAAAATACTCTGTTATACTCTCAAAATACATTATGTCAGTCTATCCTGTGCTAGAATGCACAGTCAGAACACTTACTTGAGATGTTATAAGTCTGAATACTCGTAGTGTCTCAGCTTCACAGTTTCTTTGCTGGGCCACGCTAGCTGAAATCTGGCCAGCAATTTTTGTGCTTTCACCGTCTTTCCAACCCAAGACTTTTACTTGTCGAACTCTTAGTGTATTTTCTGGGCCCTTTAATTCAATTTTGATGATGTGATTATCTCCTCCTGGAAGTTCACTTGTTACCCAACCAATGTGCCTGGAATCCAGATCGACCTAGTTGAGTAGAAGAGGAATAGGAACCTGACACAGTTGAATCACTTCTGTCACTTTACTATACTTAGTATTAATAAGAAGAAGCTCAAATAGCAAACAGCTGAACACAAAGTAAAGGTTATTTCATGCTTAAGTTTTATGAGGACAAGTAACATTATTTATAGGAGCTATAAGATAGAAGAAACTGAAGTTAACACAGATTGAAAAATTCAAGCTGATGGAGCTGAAAATTAACATCTAGTTCGGACTACCATATCCCTTTTAGTTCAAGTTATGAGAGTAAAACTACTACCAACAATTTGCATGAATGGACTTGATACTGACTGTCAGTCGAAACACAAGATTAGCAGTGTAGTCCCACTTCGTGCATTTATACATTAAAGCTCCATCAAAAGATACGTGCTTTCAGTGTGCTGTTATTTTATAGAATAATTGTATAATACATAAGTTATGGTTATTTTTTATTTCACTGACTTTATTCAAGTATAGAATGTCAATACACCATAAAATGGTTTTTGACACTAGTCTGAAAATAAAATTAAAACTGTTCCTATGTAGGGCCAGGAGTTTGGCTCAGTGGGTTAAGCGTCTTCCTGGCAGGCGCAAGGTTGTGAGTTCGATCCCTAGTGCCACAAAAAACAGAAACAAAAACAAAAACAAAAACAAAACTGTTCTTAAGTTACTTGATAACCAAGAATGATCTGGGGACTAGTACATGATTTATATAGACATTTAGTTCGTCTGATATCAATTTTTAAAAGGGGCATTATGTGTGAACATGATCTTGCTAAGTAGGTTATTTTCCTAAATTCTTAATAATTTGAAAATATATTTGTTAAATCTAAAATCTCAAGTCATTCTTTCAATACAGTTTGAAACATTACTACTACCCCTAAACTGACCAATTTTTGTGATTTAAAGTAACTCCAGAAGGGCTGGAGATTTAACTCTTTTAACTTAGTGGTGTCAGTGCCTGTCTGGCAAGTGCAAGATCATGAGTTCAATCCCCGGTACCGGAAAAAAAAAAAAAAAAAAAAAAAAAAAAAAAGAAGTAACTCCAGAAGAACAGCTTGGACAAAGTTTCATAAATTAAAGTATATAAGGGAGGCATGTGCTCACATAAGGCTGTCTTTGTTCTATAGCTTGCTTGTAAATTGATTTGCAAGCTGCATTCACTTGCAGTGTTGTAAATGACAGATTTTTTTAGGCTGGAGGATAAC
Source organism: Dasyprocta punctata (assembly GCA_004363535.1). Classification (NCBI taxonomy): domain Eukaryota; kingdom Metazoa; phylum Chordata; class Mammalia; order Rodentia; family Dasyproctidae; genus Dasyprocta; species Dasyprocta punctata. The sequence continues at coordinate 82,299 of RJWM01002564.1, read as the reverse complement.
AACCCTTTTACCTATAAAGTACATCAACTGAGGTGTTGTGAATCAGCTTGATGATAAATTACAAGGTACCTTGAATCTTTGTAGGGAAGCGGAGAGTCCAAGACTGCAGGCAGCTTGGACACAACTGAGCATGACTGCGGAAGATTTAGGGCAATAATTGTGAGATGTCTGGAATAGGGATGGTTGTTACAGTTCTTAATATAGACCAGCTGTCAGATTAGTGTTTTGTAAATAGGGAATTTGCTACAGTACTTTGGTAGCGTGCTAAAACTGTAACTCAACAGTAAAGGCAGACAAGTTTCTCCCCAGACAGCAAAACATTTGATGATAAAATTTTAATTACCTGCTTTATTCTACACAAATCTTCTACAGCTTTGCCAGTTAAGAAGGTCATTGAAGTAACTTTATTCTAAAACAAACAATTCAAAATAGTTATGCCATATTCCTGCTTCAGCACCTAAAATGATTTCTTACAAGTTATCAATGACATAGTAACTTTTCTGCCTATTTTTAAATTCTTTCCTAACTGACCTCACACCATCTATCCAATCAATTCTTATATCTCTGGTTTTATTCTCATAAACTGTATTTTATGTCACACTGTACTCTTTTCTCATGTGCTTTTTCACAGCTTGACATTTCATTTCGTATCCAAATTCTAAATGTTCTTTATCTTTAACCATTCAAGAACTCTGCTTGTTGGGTGTGGTGGCGCATGCCTTTAATCCAAGCACTCGGGAGGCTGAGGTAGGAGGAGCGTTGTGAGTTCGAGGCCAGCTTGGGCTACAACTTGAGCGCAAGACTGGCCTGAGCTAACAGTGCGATCCTGCCTCAAAAAAACCAGGGCCGGGAGTTTGGCTCAGTGGCTTACGTGTCTGTCAGGCAGGCACGAGGTTGTGAGTTCAATGCCTGGTGCTGCAAAAAACAAAACAAAACAAAACAAAAAAACCAACTTTGCTTGTCATTCATATCCCATGCTTACTGCTCTATTTTCATTACTTTTGGAAGCAAAAGGAAGGAATGTCACAATTTTTTATGGGCTTGAAGAAAGGTATCTTAAAGTAGTTCCACCTCTCAAAATACTTGCCTGACTAGGGAAGGAAACATTCACAAAGAAAACAGACATCAAACAGGAGATGTTTATTACCATTAGGCCCTAAAAGTGAGTTATGTCATTTCTAGAGCCACAGATCTTAAGGCGAGTAAGTTTTAAGTAAAGCATGTCAAGAAACACATAGTAATTCCTTGAAGAGCTGTGTACTATGAATGTTATAGGTTGATGCAACTCATATCAACAAATGCTAGCAGTTTGGGGAACAAAGGTATGTATTTTTATTAGGTCCCCTTAGAAAATGTAAGCGTCAAATTGATTATAATCATTCTGAGGGACAGCATGCCCTGGTGTAAAATGTATCATGAGTCAAAGATAACTTTGTACTGAGCAGGCAGGTCTAGCCACAAAAATGTTTTGAATTATTATACTGAATGTTCTTGTAAGATAAAATAGTTGAACCAGTTCAATCTTGAGCCTGAAGAGGAAAGAAACTGATAACATACAGCTAAGCCCCCTTTTCTTGTTCAGCATCAGCGAAGAAGTGAACCTGCACCAATGCACAGGAGTTAGGGCCACAATGGATGGCAAGGAGGACTCCGACTGCACATCGGACTACTATGGTTGGTTTCACATCCAGGTTATCTGAAACCTGACCTACCATTCCGATTCTTCTTGGAAAAGGAAATATACAAATGGATGGGTGCAGTTTGGCAACTGTGCAAGCGGATTCATTAAAAGTGAATCTGCTAGCAAGTTATAACCAATATGAGGGAAAACAATTCTAAGTATCCTTTCCCAAAGCATTGAGGGCAGAACAGTAAGAGTTTGTCAGTTGGTGCTATTTTCTTGGATCTTGTAAACAGGACTCTTTTCCTTTGATCAATGCCTTTAATGAAAAAGTGCTTAACTTAGTCAAATCATGTTAGATAGCCTAGAAATAGGGAGAATATAAATCATGTTTATTTAAAGTGGTCCAGGACATTTTTTCCCTCCCTAAAGATTGAGGATTAGAAGGAGAAACTTAAATTATACTATAGGTATAAGTATATTATGTACCATCAGAGTAATAAAAAAAGAACATTGATCATTATGTATACCTAAAATGTACCAATAAAAATCATTTTCTTTCAAAAAAAAAAAACACAGAAATGAACCTAGTGGAGAAAAGAGTAATTTTTATAGAGCAGTGACCTACAGAGAATTTCTCTGCTGAGTTTTAGAGATCTTGGGAGAATCTGATACAAGACAGTTTAAGAGGAATATATCCAGGCCTAGGAAATAGCCTAAGCAAGGGTATGGAGAAAAAAAATATCCGTAGATTTTTATTTTGTTTAGCTGTAATCACAGTATATATGTAATCAGACCTCCTTCTAGAACTGATATTTCATAGTGTGTGCAATCATATTAATTCAGTTTTAGATTTAACATTTGAGGAACATAAAAATGTTTAGTTAGTGTTATGGTTTAGCTCAAGAATGCTCCCCAAGGTTTTCATGGGCTCACAGGTACAGCTTGTAGAAGGTGATTAGGTCACAGGGCAGAGATACTCGTCTGTGGGTCAGTGGAATCACGGGTGAGCTCAACAGCTACACGTGCTCTGGAAGGTGAGGCCTGGCTGGAAGAGGCGGGTCACTGCAGGGAGTGTATAGCTCCTCCCTTGCTCTCTGCTTCCTGGTTATGATGATGTGAGCAGCTTTCCTCGGCCCAGATCCTTCCCCTATTCTGTTCCTGGTTAGAAGACACTCAACCATGGATTAAACTGTGAGCCTGAAAAACTCCTTCTTTTAAATTGTCAGTGTTAGGTATTAGTCCCAGTCATGAGAAAGCGAGTAAGACAGTTGGTGAAATGCCAAATAATCTTTTTCCAAACTCAGAAATGAAAATACATGACGACTAACATCTGAAAAGAACTAATGAGCCATAAATTAAGTTTTTTTTCTTACCCCAAGATCTCGGGAATTATCCACATGAACAGATACATAGCGGGCATTGATTCCTTTTATACAATTGATAGTGATGTTTTTTGTTTTGTTTTTATCTTCATCTCCTGACTCCCAAAAGGTTTCTGTGGAACCATCTGTCAAACTGCCAATCATGGCAGGTCGGCTTGAAGTTTTTATGTCAACAATGCTGGTTAAATCCTTTAAGCACATAACTATGCATAACTCCTATTAGAAACAAATAAGTATTCAGAATATCCCAAAAGAAATCTTTTATGATAAGAAAACAAATAAACATGAGATTAAGATAGAATTGTTTATCATAACTTATAATTTCTTCTATAATACATGTTGACTACTAAGACAACCAGAGGGCTGTTAAATGACTGACCTGACTCATTGCTTCAAAGCCAGACTGTATACTGATGCTAAAACTCTCTTCACTATCTCCATCATCTGATTTTGACAAAATGTTGTTAATGTGATGAAAGACATTGCTCTGATGGAGGAACTGATGATCAGATTGCTTGAATTTGAGACTCCAGCACCTAAAAAGACAACAGATAACCAATACATGAAATATTTTCCAGAAATATCTAAGGAATTTCTAGAGTAGCTGCTCTATTTTGTAGCTAATATTACAAGAAAACATTGTGGTCTACTAAAGATAGAAATTTTAAAATTTTATAGAATAAAATCATTGCTATCAGCTTTTTTGGAGAAATAACAGTAATTTCTTTGAACAAGCCACATTCTAAGAAAAATTCACCTATTTTAAATCCTTCAAGATACAAAAATCAAAGGTAAGAAGCAAAAAACAGTAATGACCAAAAAAAAAAAAAAAAAAAAAAAAAAAAAAAAAAAAAAAAAAAAAAAAAAAAAAAAAAAAAAAAAAAAAAAAAAAGGAAGGGGCAGGGGATTTAGCTCAGTGGCTCAAGCGGTGACCTGGTAAGCACGAAGCAAGTTTGATCCCCAGTACAAAAAAAAAAGAAGAAGAAAAGAAAAAGAAAAAGAAAAAGTAATGATTATGTAGACTATGACAGCTTCTCAAATTTACCTGTGTGGTAATTCCATTAGAATACAACACATATTACATGCCAGTGACAAAGACAGAAAAGAAAAATCTCCATGCTACTGGTCTTACTAGGGATGTGAGAAGCCCAATCATTCCACAAATTTATATAATTCCACAAAATTATATAATTCAATAGAAGATTTATGTATAGTACAGTGTACAGATCTAATAATAATTATAATCTAAAAGTAATGCCAAATTCTGAACAGATTCCATTTTAAAGTTATGTGCTGTTTCTTAGGGTAGTTTTAAAATTGTCTGCATATAACTGGGGTCCATTTTGATTTTTTAAAAACAATTCAGCTTTTTTACTTGGTTTTTATTTAGGAGAAATGCATATTTTCAGAATCAAGGAGCACAAAAAGTGGAATCGTAAAACTGGACTGACCATCACAACACCGCTACACTTGGCCTCTTTCCCGTTCCATTCCTGGGGTCACTGCCAAGGTCCTAAAGCCAACAAAGTCCCTTCAACTTGAGTAAAAGAAATAGCTCAAGCATTGACAGTGACTATTCACAGAGTACACAATAGCCAGAGGTCAGACTACAAAAATCATCAGAAAGAAAGGGGAAAGGGCCTTGCTTATTAAAGATAAAGATTGGACAGAAAGTGAAAGAACACTGGATGGAAGCTCTGCCCAGCTGACCTGCATGACTAAGGGGCCTTGGGGATGTGGCAGGGTAAGGTCTGACACAGGTCATTTTTAGAAGGGATGTGGGGTGCAAGGATACCTTGCCATCTTCCTACTGCAGAATGGAATATTGCAAGTTTGCTAGATAAGATCTCAGAGGCTCTGATCTTTTGAAAGCCACTGTACTGCTTGTTAAAGAAGAGGCAGCTGAGTTAGAGCTCTGCCAGAGATCTAATGCCCAAGAGGATCAGAGAGCCAAATGTTCTGAGAAGTCAGTAGGTTACAACCTCTGGCCTGAAGAACCTGGAGGATAAGGTTCCTTACAATGGCTGGACCCTCAAGACTCCTTTTCCTCAGAGGCAGGTGCAAGGACTGATTTAATGTGCTTTCAGCTAATATTTTGAGCTGGTAATATGCACAAAGCCAAGGAGCAAGTCTCTTCCACCTTGAAGACAGGCACCAATTATCCACTAGTTCCTTGGGATGCTTTAATGTACTTTGAAAACTTGCATTTTGGTCAATTTTTGGTCATAGGTACAAAGTAACTGGGATCCATTTTTCTTAAGATTCTTTTAAAGTCAAAATTCTAATTTTTTCCTCTAAGATTTCACTTGCACTCCTTCTTTTTGTGACCTGAGACAATTTGAAAAGGAAGAGAAAGAAAAGCCAGCCAGATATTACGATGACCATTTATGGCATCAAGAAGTATATTATCCACATTTTACTGAAGGGCAAACAGGCATAAAAGAAAGGATAATTCTCAATCAGGGCAGGAAGGGAGAGACGTGTAATTTACATAATGCCAGGATTCTCTGTAACTGTTTAAAGTTTTTCTAGCATTTGGCACTTGAATACTCCATGAAACTTCTTTGCTAACTACAATACTTAGATACAAAATTACCTTAGGGCCACACTTAGATAAAAAAATTACCTTAGGGCCATTTGCTGCAATGAACTGCCACTAGGGAGAGACATCATAAGATCAGAGATTGTCTGAAGTAAACGGTGAAATGTATGCGGTAAAGGATGAGCAGCTTCGCCTGCAATCACTATATCTGAGAGTGGATGTTCACATACTCTTGTGTCTTTTTCCTAAAATAGAAATTTAAAGGAGGTTTATTAGTTTGTATGCTGCACAGAGCTTTATTCATCAAAAAATATCCTATATACTTGTACTACACCCAATATACATAATATTATCAAACTGTACTTCTACTATTCCTAGGAAAAGGTTACTCACAAATACAATCAGAAAAAAAATACCATATATACATATCAATTCCAGTATACTCACAAATCTATTAGAATAAATCTGTACATGTACCCAAGTATACACGGGTGTGTATATACACATTATGTACATGTATGTATATTGTGTGCATATATTTATGCATGAAAAAATACTACACGTGTAGAAGTTGGGGTCAGAAATAGTTCACATATTTTTGTATTCATTAGACAAAAATCTCCTTCCTCTAGACAGATGGAACACAGCTTAGAAAGAAAAACCAGGCACTGGATTTCATTCCACATTCAAACCCTCAGTCAGATGGCCCTTTTAATAATGTTACCTATGGAATAACATTTATATTGGAAAACTATTAAGAGTATTTTAAATCCCCAAAGGAGATTTCTTAATATCAAGAAACTCATCCTTACAAGGATACAATCATTATGTAATGCAAACATGTACTAATAAAAAATTAAAACTGAAAAAAAACTCATCAAAATTAACTATAGTACTTGGTTAAAACTGGAGTCTTACAGAGTACTCAGTACAACAGATACATTTTAAAGCCAGGGTTGCAGGAAGCACACAGCTGCTACAGGAGCTAAACAGGCTGCACCTGAACCTGAGTCAAGGGGGAGAATGGAGAGCAAATGCATGATGAAGGGGCTGTGGCCAGGGCAGGATGCAGGCTGAGTTATAGCACAGAGATTCGTTTCTAGCTGAAGCCAAATGTTCCTGCACTACGTGGGCCAGATAACTAAGAGGGTGTTCTTGGGTTATTCTAAGGCAGAAAATGAAAGCAAGTTTATTATCTGATGGGGGATTGGGGCACGCCAAGTAAAATATTGTTATTTTAAAAAAAAAAAAGGTAGGTTTAAAATATAAGAGAATTAGCTTGTGAAATAGCAATTGTTTTTTCCTGTTTCAACATGTCAGGCACTTTATTTTTAAAAGATTTTTTTGCAAAAAAATTGTAGTCATTTAGAAAAAGAATTACCATTCAATGATAAAAAGCAGTCTTGCTTAGCTTTTGGCATTAAAGTTTTACATCCATTCAAGTGAAACTATGCCTTTCTTTTCATTAGACAGGTTTTAACTGGAGTCACATTTCCTTTTTTTTTTTTGTACCAGGAATTGAACTCAGGACCTTGTGCTTGCCAGGCAGGTGCTTTGCCACTGAGCTATATCCCTGACCGGAGTCACATTTCTTGAAGTCATATTACACCACGCTTTGCAGACAGTGTTTCCTCTGTTCAGATAATCTTGAGCATACCATACCACAGTTTAAATCTAGATGGTGGTATACAGAGCAACTTGCTTCAGTCCCTCTAGTCATAAGCAATCTCTCCTTCCTTTGTTTCAAATAAATATTTCTATGACTACACTTATTTTACAAGGAAATAAAAGGTGTAACATTTATATCATATTAGGTCATTAAAAGTCCTTAGTAAACAGTGATTATTTTAGTTAGTCCAAAACTTTTCATATAGGATCAAAGACTTGCTGAATCTGTTTAATAACAAAACTAGCTACTACAATAGACTGCCTATCATGATCCAAATTTCACAAATTGTTTCTCATTTAACATGTTTATTCTTTTGAGCAGGTAACATGCATCATAATGAAAAATTCAAAAGGTCTAAAGAATACCATAAAAAGTAAATCTCCCTGTCCCAATACTGCAGCTACGCTGGTGCCCCCTTCACTGGCAATTTCTATTTTATTATATCACACTGACATGGTTTACAAATACTGTTCATTTGCAAAAATGACAGCATTCTCTAACACAGTGCTCTGCATTTTAGTAATTAACAATTTACCATGGTGTCATTATTTTTTATATATGTATGCAGTGTAATTCTCTTGCGCAGTATTTTGATAAATGGAAATACCACAGCTTATTTTATCAGTCCACCTCAGAACAGTCATTTTAGGTTGTTTTCAACCTTTTGTTTTTATAAGAAACTCAAAAATGAATCACCCTGTAAATGTGTCATTTTATAAAGGCATACATGATAGGATGAAGAGAAATAAAATTACTGCATCATTTTAAATATGAATTTCCATAGATTTTGCCAATGTATTCCACAGCAAATTATGAGTGTGCTTATTTTTCCATCCTGTTATCAGTAGTTCAATAAACTTTTTGAACTATGTCAGTAAGCTAAGTAAAAGATGGTCACTTTTTACCTTCTTTGAATGTCTATTAACTATATATCATAGAAGTTCTGGGTAACATTATCTTTTTTTTTTCTAAAGAGCGCTGTGTTTTGTTCTTTTAGGAAGATAGCAGGCTATCTAGATTTCATCGAGGCTTGGCCTTCACCTTTGTTAGATAGGGGTTATTTTGGTTTTGCACTTGACTTTATACACAGTGCTCACTGGTAAGGTGTGATCCTCTGGCATGGCCTCTCCGGGACCTCAACTGTATGGCAGGGGTGTTCTTCACACTCATCCCACCTGTGGATGGGCTACAACATGGTATCTTCCCAGCTACTGATCCTTTATGGAATAGTGTTGCTGTGTTTTTCTGTCGTATCTTTTGTGGTAATAGTATATCATCTTTCAGTTAGTTGCTTTATGACTGGGGTTCAAAGAGAAATTAGATGTGACTGTCAGCATTTTTGCTAGAGAGAAAACTAGCACAATAAAGTACAGTTAATAGCTAATAGTCCCTAGCACTAAAATATTTTTTTCAAGTTAGATAATCTGAGAATGACTTCATGCAAATCATTGTATCACCTTAAAATGTACTATTCAGTTTCTATAAAAATATGGACAATAATAACAAATGAAAGCCTCATTTACTTGTTCTGAATTTTCTTTATTTGTTTTATTTTCTTCATCCTCTTCTTCCTCTGGTTCCATTGGAGCAGGAGTCAGGGATGCCACAAAATGCCACAGGATGTCATGGAGAGAAGTTGTTTGAATGACATTGCACAGAAGCCAGTTGAATGCCTGAATAAATTATGATCAAATAAGTCCAAGATAAAAAGAAAATATATGAGGTAAAAAATGTAGGACATTGCTTACTTAGAAATGCAGTACCCTCTATGGACTACATGTTTCAAGAAAAGATGCTAGAAAATCTGAATTTCAATTCACTGGAAGTGCACTGAATCTGAAACATTATTTCAGTCTTAATTTGTAAAAACAGATGGTGGAAATAGTTATTTGTGAAATACAATGAAAATTCTTCTTAGTACAGCATTTTTTTTGTAATTGGCACTTAGGATCAATACAGAATGCTTTTCAAGTCTACACAAGCTATCATTTAAATATCTGTATTGATCCCATCAACCAAGTGGCAAGTTATTTATCACACAATAATAGTAAAGAAAAATTTACTATATATAGACCTGTGACACACAGTAATCCTGTCATTCCACAAAATGGAGACCCCCAAATAAACTGTTACTGGTAACTTTATAACCTAAAAAGCCATATTTCTTATTCCCTTTGCATGGTTATTCTGTCACTCACTTCTTCATAGTGAAATGATAGTTCGAATATAAAAGATTTTAAAAAGATTAATATCAGGATTGAAATAATAAAGTAATATGGAAATAAAGTTAATTCCAGTAATTATGGAATTTAAATTTATATCTACAAACTTTAGAGTTTAATTTGGATGTGAACACTTGATATTTTCAGTAAGTTAATAGTTTTTAATTTGGTGCAATTTGGTAAAAAAGTAGAATCATTAAGGAATTGCCACTTGATTTGTATGACCCAAGAATTTGTAAGTCCATTAACATGTTCATACCTCCATAGCAAAAACTCGACAAGCAGACTTCCTTAAGGCCTGTTTCATTGCTATTTCAAGACCTTCTAGATCATGATGCTGTATAACAAAAGCTAAAACTGGCCACTGGAAATTTCGTTCTCCTTTAGAAAGAGAACTGTGGGCTGAAATGAGCCGGGAAAGCTCAGGTGAAGGGTGTCTCAAAAGGGAAGAACCAACTTCTGTTAAGAAAAACAAAAGAAAAATAAAATTATTAATTTTCATAGGTAGTACATTGGTTAGTATATTTAAGTAAATATCAAAAACAATATTTAGTTAAATAAGTCACACATATGTAACCATTGCATTGTTGCACTTCTGTGATGAACTGAAAGAAAATCTATGTATATAAAAAATTTATTAAGATAGTTAAAGAAAAAGAATTTTGAGTGAAAAGTAGTTTTCACATGGTCATCTTCAGATTTCATTTTTAATGTGAAATGTTTATTTGAAAATAATAGGGCAATCATAACAAAAAAAGATGGTTATATAGCTGGCTTCTCTTGATTCACTGAGGCAAAAGTTTTGTGCTAATAATTTTCTGGACAATGTTTCATGTCTATATCTTATACCCTGAACAACTGCTATGAATATAACAATATGCAATGTGCTGATTATTGTTACTCTCCTATTGGCTTGTTGTGAAATTGTTTTACTTTAATTTCTTACTTTTCTTCTGTTTAAGAAAAAACATACCAGCACAAAACTCAAAAACAAAAAATAAAAAACAGTATTCATTCTAAAGCATTTTCTTTTGCACATGACAAACTATAACTATTTCAACTTATGCTGAGGAAGAAACTGAGGCTGAGAAAGATTAAACATTTTAGTTTCCTAAACTTAGACAGCTATTAAGTTATTGGGTGGGTTTTGAATACAAGGCTAAATCCAAAGTTCAAACTTCCTAAAATACTCTAACATCTAAGTGGTTTATGTTCTCCCTAAGTGAAATCTACATCTCATCTCTATTATTTTCTAGAAGATTGCTTTACAACAAAGGTGTCCCAATAAATGCTTCAAATATTTGTTGAATCAACCTATAAATCATCAAGGGATGCTCAACCACATTTTCTTAAAGATTCTCAATCATCTACCTATAATTTTAATGCCAAATCTCCAGTTTAGTAAGCCATATTATCTTTTTCTCCGAGTTTCTTTTATTATTTTTGAGGCAGAATCCCCAGCCCCAATTTGAGACTACTGATAGCAATTGGCCAGATTATGTAAGTTTTCACTGATTAACAGTTACTCTTTTCTCAAAGTTTTATATCTATTCAAAGTGACGAACATCTATGATCAATGTGAGGCATGAGCTATGTGTATGCTGGAACTGCTGGTTTATTGAAGCTTTGCAGAAGGGATAAATGGTAGCAATAGTTGGCCTACGCAGTTAACAAGTAGGATGATAAAAATCAATTTATTCTTGAAAAATCACTGAAAGATCTCTGGATGTCTCTTTCAAATGTGATGCAAAATACACAGAAATATATTTGTGCCTGGGTCATATAGAAGGAATGTCTATCATGAGCTAGAAATTAATCCATTCTTTTCTATTCAAATACCAGGTTTTAAAAGTTATCTGCAAAGAAAACACTTTTCTTTTTTTTTTTTTGGTCGCTGAATTGCTCAGTTTTCCTATTTATCTTTATACTTACCAGTGTCACCACTGTTAACTCTTCTCCTAGGGATAGCTTTAACTCGTGCAGGTAAAATGGAGTGTTGTTTATCATATTCAGAAGCAACAACTGAGTATGACCTTTGGAAGACAGTTCTCTTTGCCAGATCAGTATCAGTTATGGGACTAGTTTCCAAACTGCAAATAGAGTAAGAACACAGGTAAAAATTTAGAAAAAGTGAGTAAAATGTAACTATGTTTAATATACTATAGTCAGAAATTTAAATCTAAATTTTATGTGGAGAAACAAAGCCTACTTACCAATCTCTGAATCATATTTTGATCCTCTCAAATATAGTAACATTTTGACTGATCTTGGACCTGTATCTTTTTAATGGTACTGTAGTTTGCACTGAGCTACATCTCCAGGCCTTTTTGATTTTTAATTTTTTATAATTTTGAGACAGGGTCTCACTAAGTCACTAAGTTTCCTAGGCTGGGTTCAAAATTGTGGTCCTCCTGCTTTAGATTCCCAGAGTGCTAGGATTACAGGCATATGCAATGATGCCTAGTTTAGAACTTCATTGTAAAATTTGTGGTTTTGCCAGCCATTCCTCAGACCGAGGACTCACATACATCATATATAGAGAACTAAAAAAAAAAAAAATTAGACCACCCCTCAATCAAAGACCCAATCAAAAAATGAGCAAGCAATATGAACAGACACCTCAAGGAAGAAGTACAAATAGCCAATAAATACATAAGAAATGCTCCACATCACTGGCCGTTAGAGAAATGCAAAATTAAAACAATACTAAGTTACCATCTTACCCCAGAAAAAAAGCCATCATCAAGAAATCAAATAATAAGTGCTAGAGATGCTGTGGGAAAAAGGAACCCTTACTGTTGGTGGGAATGTAAACCAGTAAAACCACCATGGAAATCAGGATGGTGATTCCTCAAAAAAGCTAAAACTAGAAATCCTACTTGACTCAACTATTCTCCTTCCAGTTATCTTCCCCAAATACTTAAAGACATCATATTACAAGGATACCTAGGTTTATAGCAGCACAATTTAGAACAGCTAAATATTGGAAGTGGGCTATATGCCCATTAACAGATGAATGGATAAAGAAAATGTAGTATTTACATATAGTAGTGTACCACTCTGTCACAAAGGATAAACAAGTCATTTGTAGGAAAACGGATGCATTTTGATACAATATTAAGTGAAATAAATCAGACATATAAGCTTAAATATCATGTGGTTTCCCTTATGTGAGAAATGCAAAGTATAAACAAAGCAAAATAAAAGATAATAGGGAGATAGATCTTTCTCAAAGGGGAAGGAGATCAAGATATGGAAGGAAGGGGGAGGGTACAAGAAAAGGAATATGTGTTCTGCATACTGCCAAGTTCACACAAGAATGTAAACATTATGGACTGCAAACATGCACCAAAAAAAGAGAAGGAGATCAAGAGTTGGGTGGAGGGGTAGGGAAGAGAAGGAAAGGGGATGCAAACAGGAGTTAGGATGTGTTATATACATGTACCAATTCCCCACAAACTACAAGCATGTACTAACAAATAAAAAAACCCCTTCTGGTTTTCTTAAATCTATTTTGCATTTAAATGAAAAAAACAAAAAAGAGAGAGAAAGTATCAAGTGTTCTAAGTTCCTTTTAGAATCAAAAGCACTAGGGTGAAACTCACATATTAATATACTTAGGAAAAAAACAGACATAATCAAAATAGAAAGAAAACGAGTATGCACATGTAGAATCCTAAAAAAAAACAGAACGTGTAAGCTGGTTCATTTTCCTTTTGGTACTCAAGCATTCTATTAGGTTTCTCTCTCTTGAGACGTGTGACTCAAAGCCCTTTTTGGTTGCATAAAAATGGAATGAGAATCAGTGAACTAATTTTCAGCATCGGCCTTACGTTATACTTACTTTGTATATAAGAATCTAGAGATTTCACTCAGGCTTAAGTAAACTAACAGCCTTCCTACTTATAGTAACATTATAAAACATTTATTTATTTATTTTATTTATTTATTTTTTGCGGCACCAGGATCAAACTCACAACCTCGCACCTGCCAGGGCAGGCGCTTAAGCCACTAAACCAAACTCCCAGCCCTGGTTTTTGGAGGCAGGGTCACACTATGTAGCTCAGGCCGGCCTTGCGCTCAGCATTGTAGCCCAAGCTGGCCTTGAACTCACAATGCTCCTCCTACCTCAGCCTCCCAAGTGCTGGGATTAAAGGCATGCACCACCACGGGTGGCTCTATAACACATTTAAAAGTTTATTTAAGATGACTACATAACTTCCTTTATTGAGACATTTTATGAAAAACAAAAATATGTTCTGATTCCTCAAAGACAAATTTGCAATCTATTCTTTTCACGTGCTTTTATTTTTTTGTCACCTCATCTCAATTTGGGAGTTTTGCTTAGGTTCTGAAGCTGCTTTATTTTAACCTGGGTGCAAAATCCTACACTTTTCAGTAAACTTACATATTTTCTAATATATAACTCCTTGGGTGGTTTATTCACCACCTGTCTAAGCTGATGTACTTATATTTTTGCTTAAGTAAAATATAAATGCTAGACATAACTAATTAGTACAAATGTGCCTGGATGTCAGTTTGGTTACAGAATGACTACAATAATGGGATATAATAACGATTTATTCTATATATGGTGTTACTGTTCGTTCTGCTTTCAGAGGCAGTTTCATATCAATTTAAAAAAAATCATCATACAGTTTAGAAGGAAGACTTATTCTTATAAAAAAGATAATGAATGTGAAGAAATTCAAAAACCCAAAGAAACAAGCAAAGATGACCATTAATCTTAAAAAATTTTTTTTTGTGGAGACTCTTGCTTAATAACATCGGTTTCTACTCAGTGGATGCCAGCTGAACTAGCTCTGTTGTGGCAAATCAAAATGTTTCTGAATACTGTCAGATGCTAGCTGGGAGGCAAAAATCACCCCCAGTTAAGAAACACAGATTTAATGGAGTCTTCATTATTTTTCATCTTTTGTAATAGCTTGAGTTATGAAGATATGTTATTTCAAGAATAGCGCAAAGGTACTACAACCCCTGAATTATTTACTATATGTTTGAGAGTGTTCCAACCCAAATGAACACAAAATACTTGAATTTTAGTTCCTTCTTTTTTTAAAACTGTGAAAATTATCCTCACATGATCTGTACAATTATATTTCCACCATATATAGTTTTTAAAATATGATTTTTATTAATTATTTGATTAACCCATAATTATTCATGGGTTTTATGATGGAAGAATTTAAGAAAAACAATTACAATATGGGCCCACATGTGTTAAGATTCTCAAGAATTTTTATATCTGAGTATATTTGGTTCAAATATATGATCAGTATGTCTGTGATTGGGTAAATTTTCTGAAATACTGTTTTGTTTCTTTTGGAGCTTTAGAAATATGGTTTCCGTTTTTTCTTTCATTCAAAGTTGTGTTACAAAAATCTGAACTCAGCCTAATTTTTCTTCTGATTTGTTTTTTGTAGGTAAATCTAATTCAGTACATTTCTATTAGAAGTTTTATTTTCTTTAAATCTGTATCAAAACTTCTAATTTTCTATTATGTTTGCTGAGTTTTCTACTCCAAAGATGTCAGTAATTCTTATGCTGTGTTATCCTAGTTGTCATATCTTTTTATCTTCTAACTGCTATAATCTTGTCTTTTTTTCTTAACCTCATCTAAACTCTCAAAACTATCCTTTGCAATAATAATTCAATTTACTGTTCTAAACAGTTTTAATTGACTTTAAAGTTTTTTAACAATGCTGACTTGGTCTTTGATCTGTTTAGTTAGCTCTGGAATGTATCTTTTTGCTTGATTCTGTTTTTTATAAATGCCATTTTCACATCTGAACTTGTTTTATTATCATTATCATTATTACTGTTTTTATTTACAAAGAATCTACATAAAAATCAATAGAACAGACAAGCAGGTTTAGCAAGGTCATGGTACAAGGTCACAAAGTCATATACAGAATTCTAGTGTTGGCCTATTATACAAGCAATGAACAATTCAAAAGTAAAATTGTAAAGGAACAAGTTACAACATCACAAAAAAGCTTAAAGTAATATTACTATATAAATCTACCAAAATACATTATCTGTATCCTAAAAACTATAAAAACTGATCAAAAGTACTCAAATACAACCTAAATAAGTAGAAAGAGATTACGTATGTGACTTGGACAAATATCAAAACATTTATTCTCCCTAAACTTATCTATAGATGTGCCTCAATATCTATCAAAATCTCAGATTTTTTTTTTTTTTTTTTTTTTTTTGTCAGTGAAGGGAGGCATTGAATTTACTTCTGGACAGGCCATGTGGATGACAAAGGAGGCCATTGTGCTTTTTTTTTTTTAACTATCTTAACTGTCTTTTATATACATATACATATTTTTTTTTCAGTTTGTCACACAAGTGAAACAATACGATGCTTACACGTGTGACTTATTTCACTGATAAGTATGTTCTCAAGGTGTAACCATTTAAGTATAAAAGTGTTCAGTTTATCATTCTTTATAGCTGAGTAGTATTCCATTATATAGAAATACCACATCTTTTTTGTCCATTCCTCAGTCAATGGCCATTTAGGTTGTTTCCAAGATCTGACTATTATGAACTGTGCTGCTATAAACATGGGTGCACATATATTGCTGTGGTATGATGTTTTTAATTCTTTTGGGAAGATACCCAGAAGGGGAATAGCTGGGTCAAATGGGACCTCCGATCCTAGCTTTTTGAGGAATCTCCACACCAATTTCCACAGTGATTGCACCAGCCTGCATTCCCACCAACAGAGGAGAAGGGTTCCTTTTTCCCCATAGCCCTTCCAACACTTGTTATTGGTTGACTTCTTAATACTAGCCATTCTTTCTAAGGTGAGGTGGAATCTCAGTGTTGTTTTAATTTGCATCTCTTGAATGACCAGTGCTGTTGAACATTTTTTCATGTATTTATTTGCTATTTGTACTTCTTCATCTGAAAAGTATGTGCTCATCTCAGATGCCCATTTTTGAATTAGATCTTTAAATCTGGGAGGACAAAGATTTTGAGTTCTTTATACATTCTCGATAGTAATCCTTCATCTGAGGGACAGCTGGCAAACATTTTCTTCCACATTGTAGTTTGTCACTTCACTCTGTTGGTGGTTTCTCTGGCTGTGCAAAAGCTTTTCAGCAGGATGAGATCCCATTTGTTGATTCTTTGTGATAGTTCCTGTGCAATCTGGCTTTTATTCATAAAGTCTTTATCTATCCCCATGTCTTCAAGAGTTTTACCTACTCTATCTTTCAGCAAATTTAATGTTTCTGTTTTAATATTGAGATCTTTAATCCATTCAGATTTTAGCTTAGTACATGGTGAAAGACATGAGTCCAGTTCTAATCTTTGGCATGTGGAAAGCCAGTTTTCCAACACCATTTATTAAAGAGGCATGTTTCTTCCAAGGCATGCGTTTGGCACCTTTGTCAAAGGTAAGGTAGCTTAGTGTGTCTGAAGTTGTTTCTGCATCTTCTAATCTATTCCACTGATATTTTTTTTTTCCCTTTTTGACTCTGTAACCAGCTACATTACTAAATCTGCTTATTAAATGTGGAAGTCTTCTGGTGGAGTTTTTGGGATCTTCTAAGTAGAGTATCATGTCATCTGCAAATAATGATAGTTTAACTCCTTCCTTTCCTACCTTTATTCCTTTTATTTCTTTCTCTTGTCTAATTGCTCTGGATAAAGTTTCCAGGACTATGTTAAATAAGAGTGGAGATAGTGGACATCTCTGTCTTTTTCCTGATTTTAGAGTGAAAGCTTTCAGTTTTAGTCCATTTAGTATGATGCTGGCTGTTGGTTTATTGTAGATGGCTTTTATCAGATTGAGATAAAGACCATCTATTCCAATTTTCTGAGTTTTTATCATGAATGAGTGCTGGACTTTGTCAAACGCTTTTTCTGCATATATTGAGATAATCAAATGATTCTTGTCCTTGGCTGTGTTAATGTAATGTATTACATTTATGGATTTACGCATGCTGAACCATCCCTGTACCCCTGGGATGTATCTCCCTTGATCATGGTGCACAATCTTTTTGACGATTTGCTGTAGTCTGTTTGCCATTACCTTATTGAGGATTTCTGCATCAATGTTCATTAGGGAGATTGGCCTATAATTCTCTTTCTTAGTTGGGTCCTTCTCTGGTTTTGGGATCAGAGTAATGCTTGCTTCCAGGAATGAATTTGGGAGTATTGCTTTTCTTTCAATTTCATTAAAGAGTTTGAGAAGTAGTGGTATTAGGTCTTCACTAAATTTCCTATAAAATTCAGCAGTGAATCCAATAAGGGCCTGGGCTTTTCTTTGTTGATAGGTTTTTAATTACATCTTTAGTTTCATTTATTGATATTGGGTTATTTAGGATTTTTTACATCTTCTTGATTCAACTTTGCTAATTCATATGTATCTAGGAATCTGTGCATTTCTTCTGTATTTTTCAGCTTATTAGAATACAAGGTTTTAAAGTAGGTATAGATGATTTTCTGGATTTCCACAGGGGTCTGTTGTTATTTCACCCTTTTCATTTCTAATTGCATGGATTTAAGTCTTTCCTTTCCTTTTTTTAAATAAGGTTGGCCAAGGGTTTGTCAATTTTATTTAAACTTTCAAAGAACCAACTCTTCAATTCATTGATTCTTTGTATTATTTTTTTAGTCTCCAGTGTGTTAATTTCTGCTCTGATTCATATAATTTCCTCTCTTGTATGAGCTTTTGGTTTAGTTTGCTCTTCTTTTTCTACAAGTTTGAGGTTCAACATTAAGTTGTTTATAGGAGCTTGCTCTGTTTTCCTGATATGGGTATTGACTGCTACAAATTTCCCTCTTCAGACTGCTTTCATTGTGTCTCACAAGTTCCGGTATGCTGTATTGCCATTGTCATTCAACTGTAAAAACTGTCTGATTTCCTCTTTGGTTTCATCTGTGACCCATTTATTGTTCAGTAGGGTGCTATTTAATTTACATGTGTTGATGAAGTTCTTGTAGTTTCCTCTGGTATGGATTTCCAATTTCACTGCACTGTGGTCTGATAGTATGCATGGGATAATTTCAATTCCTTTACATTTACTTAAGCATGTTCCATGGGTCAGTATATGGTCTCTTTTGGAGAATGTCCCATGTGCAGCTAAGAAAAATGTGCATTCTGATGTTGTGGGATGGAAGACTCTATAGACATCTACTAAGTCCATTTGCTCAGAAGTTTGATTTAGTTCTAACAGTTCATTATTGATTTTTTGTCTAGTTGATGATCTTTTTGTGACAGTGGGGTATTGAGGTCTCCTAATACAATTGTATTAAGGCTTATTTGATTTTTCATGTCCATTAATAGTTTTATATAACTGAGTGCATTAATATTTGTTGCATATATATTTATGATTGTTATCTCTTCCTCTTGGATTGTTCCCTTTACCAAGATATAGTGACCTTCTTTGTCTCTCTTAATCAGTCTTGGCTTGAAATGACTTTATCTGCAAATAGAACAGCAACCCCTGCTTTTTTCTGAATTCCTGTTGCATGGAGTATTGTTTTCCATCCTTTGACTTTTAGTCTATGAGTTTCTTTTTTAATTAAATGTGTTTCTTGTATACAGCATATTGTTGGACCTTGCTTCTTGATCCATTCTGCCAATCTGTGTCTTTTGACTGAGACCATTAACACTGATGGTTAGTTATAACTGATGTGTACTGACTTACCCTTGTCATGTTATTTTCCTGTTGTTGGCTCTCCCGTTTTTCCTCTATCTGTAATTGTTTGCCTTTCCTGTGGATTCCTTCTGTTGGGGTTCATGGAGTTGTAGTCCTTAGTATCTCTTTCTAAAATGTCCTGCAGAACATTTTGGAATTTCCTCAGATGTTCTTTGTCATGGAAGTATCTTATTTCTCCATATATTTTGAAAGACAGTTTTGTGGGATATATCAATCTGTGTTGAAAGTTTTCCTTTAGAACTTGGAGTACTTCATTCTAAGCTGTCCTTGACTTGAGAGTTTGTGCTGAGAAGCCAGCTGTAATTCTGATGGGTTTTCCTTTATAAGTGATTTGTTTCTGCTCCCTAACACCTTTTAAAATTTTATTCTTGTGTTGAATTTCTGGAATCTTGACTATAATGTGCCTGGAAGTAGATTTTTTTTTTTGATCATTGCTAATTGGAGTTCTATATGCTTCACTTATTTGAATGTTCAATTCTTTTTCTCTAGCAGGAAAGTTTTTTGTCATGATGTCTGTGATCATGTTTTTAATGCCATTTGTGGTATCTCCTGCTTATTCATTTACTCCAATTAATCTTAAGTTATTCGTCTTTGTCTCATCAAGCAGCTGCTGGACTGATTTCTCATGTTCCCTTGCTAGTTTTGAGAAATCTTTTTTTTCCTGGTCACTAACTGCAAGCCTATGTTCAATACCTGGGATCCTGTACTCACATTGGCCTAATCCGCTTCAAATACTTTGAATGGAGTTTTTATCCTCCTGTATATCTGCTTGAATCTGCTTTATGGAATCCGTTGGTTTCCTATGTTGTGCTTCCATAATTTGCTTAAGCTCATTTATTTTTTTGTCTGTGTCTGCTCTAACATCACTAAGCATGGTGCATATTTTAGTAACCTCTAGTTATTTGACAGATTGTTTCTGATTTCATTTTTTCCAGAGTCTCATTCAACTGCTTTGTAACCACTTTGGAGAGGCCTGGTAGGGGGTTTTAGGATTTTCTAGCCTCACTGCCCGCTGGGTGTGCCTTTCGTGAATTGGATGTCTGAGGTTGTATCTTGTTTAAGTATCTTCTCATTTCTTTTCTTTGTTAGTTTAATTCCTAGAGTGATACTTGTTAGTTTCCTATGGTGGGTTGCTTTATTAGTGGTACTAAGGACATCCAGGTGATAATCACTTCTCTGAGGTATCTTCCAGGTGTAGTGGGTTTCTGCACTCCGAGACTTTTGGAAGATCCCACATCTTCAGTGTGTTAGAGATGAGAAGCTATTGCTTGCCTAGCCCAGGCCCTGGTTCTTTGGCACTGTGCCTTAGCACTCTCTGTGACCCCCAGTCAATCTCAGTCCTGGACCATTAGGGCCACAGCTATCTAGAACACTCGTGTTAGTTTTGGCTTCTGTGGCACCAACAGCACCAAACACAGCCATCAAAACAATAAACTGAGCAAACCCCTGACTTGCAACCTTTGACCATATAAACTGGATTTGTGACTATACAATAGAATGATAAACAATCATATATAATACGTAAGTCCACAAAATGTCAATTCTGTCCTCAAGGGTCAGGACCCAACATGGATTAAGTAGAAGACAGAGAAGTGGGAAAAGAGAAAGACATTACAAGCAGGTTGGAGGACAAAGATGGGTCCCACCAACCTGGGTAAACCAATGCAGAAGACTGAAGGAAAAGAGAGCTTAAAGTGACAAAAGGTAGAAGAGAAGAAAACCACACCCACAAGGAGGCCAGAAACCACACACACACACACACACACACACACACACACACACACACACAAAGTCCACTTCTGGGATTCTCTCTGGATTCATTAGTAGATAGCCTGTGGAGACAATGTTCCAAATCATGGTACTATATCCCTGCAAGCCAGCAATTGCTTTATGATGAAGTAGTAGACAACCTTAGCAGGCTTGCCCCAAGACCAAACTGACTGGGCTCACGTCAGTCCAAGCAATTTCTGTGGGTCTGCGCCCAGCTAAGAGTTGCTGGAGGAAGCCAGCAACAGTTCTGGTTCCAGGCTTATCCGGCCCGACTCCAAAATGGCTCCCAGCCAATCCTTCTCTCCCATGGGAGGACCGAGTCCTCTGCACTCACCGCCAGCCAGCACAGTCCTCTGCGTCTGCTGTTCCCTTCCACTGCCAACTCACTTCACAGATGCCGGTGGGGTCGCCAGCCAAGAGCAACACTGACGGTGTGCCCCCAGGTTCCAACAGCTCTGTTCATGCAGTGAGTCTGGCTCTGGGCAAAGGCACCACCAGCTATGGCCTTCTTCTTTGCTGAAGTTTTTCTTTTCACTCTCTCTGTGGGCTTCAATTCAGACTTCAGACTCTTCCTGGGTCCAAGGGGCCCACTTCGCTCCTTTTTGTCTTCCTCACGATGGTATGTATATTCCCTCGTCTAGATGGTGTCTCTCAGAGAGGCTGTTTTCTCTGCTGCTTACTACACCACCATCTTTCTGAAGTCCTGCACTTGTTTTATTAAACTCATGTCACTATTAAGTTTTTACTATTCACAGTACTTATAGTAATCAGTAGTCTTCTTTTCACTAAGAATTTTCTTCAGATTGGCTCTTTCATCTGACTTTTGAATGGCATACTAGTTTTCATTCTACTAATGCTTTAAAGTTGGCAATTCTGCTTGGTTCTTCAGATTGTTCTGAGAAAGTGTTTGTGGACTTTCCTAGATTTCATTTCCCATCACATTTGACACATGTTTTGTTCCCCTCCCAGACATACACTGAGAACTTATTTAATGTTCTCTACCAGAGATAGATGATTCTGTGGTAGCATTCTGCAGTCCTTAGATTGTTGCTCTGCTTTAGCATGCAGTTGTGGAAAAAAGGATTTCCTAAAGGATTTCCAATTTCTGACGTGATTTCAAAGATGATATTGGGCTTCTATATTAGAAAATTCTACCTTGACCTTTTCCTGGGTCTTCATTCATCTCCTAAATTCAATTTTGCTTAACTGAACGATACTTGGCTTCTCAGCATCTTCTGTTTATTTTCATGGTCATTATTTTTGGAAATTTATAACAACTTGTAAGTTGGATCTGGTAAATATTTTTTTCTTGCTGCTTAAAAATTTTTTTATTGATTACTTGGGGTGGGAAATTCTCTTATATAGCTTCACCTCATAATCTTTACCTAGAAAGTAGATTTTGATCCTAAAAGAATAATAACCCAATGAGTCACATTTATTAACAGACCAGTCTCAAAACGGTTTCTAACTCTTAAATGGTACATCTCCTTTAGAGATATTTTATCACCTTTAAACATATAAAAGGTTGTTATACACTCCGTGGAGACAATATCAAGAGTAATACCAAAAGCAAACAAAAAAACCTGCTGAGGAGTACTCCACATAGATGAGGGAGGAAATTGCAATTATTTTTAATGGAAAACTCATTTGGATATATAAATTCTAACAAGTTTAATTAAAGTAGTATCATAGTTTATGATAATAACAACACAATGCTAACACACCCCAACCCCTTTCCTAAGTACTGGGGACTGAACACAGAGTTTCATGTTTACTCTGCCACTGAACTCTACTTCTAATCCTTTTATAATTTTTGAGTCAGCATCTTACTTAACTGCCCACCCTGGCCTCCATGCAGCCCTTCTGCCTAGCCTCCTGAGTAGCTGTGATTATACAAGCATGCATCACGGCAGCAGCTCAAGTGGCATATCTTAATCAGCATGTTCTCTGTTTCTTCACAGAAATTATCTTTCACTGACAACATCTTCAGTTATTCATGCCTGAAATCTTCATATTACCTTAAACTCATTTTTCTCATTATCTGGTTAGTTGTCAAGTCACACTGATTTTTCCTAAAACATGTATCCTTTATCCATCTTTGTTTCCATAATCATTACCAATGTAATCCAACTCTACATACGTAGCTGAAATCTTTTGACTACATTTACCAGTTTTTCGAACACACTGTGAGACTGTTTGCATTTTTATCTTGCCACTCCTCTAAAATTTTTAGTAGTACTCAATTTCCTTGTGCATTACAGTTACAAGTTTCTATTCAGTTTTCAAGAAGCTCTTTGCTTTGACATTATCATCCTAAGTGAGGAGGTATTGGAAGCAATAATTCAGAAAGGTTTTTATTTTTAGTGTCACTTCTCTTAAGAAA
This sequence comes from Dasyprocta punctata, assembly GCA_004363535.1. Lineage (NCBI taxonomy): Eukaryota > Metazoa > Chordata > Mammalia > Rodentia > Dasyproctidae > Dasyprocta > Dasyprocta punctata. Next base: position 59,003 of record RJWM01002564.1, on the reverse strand, counting down.
TGTCTAGGTACTGCCTCAAAATAACAGTCCCCTAATCTGATGAATTACAACATTAAATGATATCATATAATGTAATCTTTTCTCTCCAACTAGTTTGCCTCTCATTTCAGGGGGTTAGATATATTCATACATGAATGCTTTCTTTTGTAGCATTTATTGAGTTGGCTCAGTGTCTTTCCTGTGAGAGAAGGCTGTATGAAAGAACTTCCAGAGTATTTTTTTCTAGTTCAAAGTGTTTCTTCCATCAAACACTCGCTATTCAACAGGCAGGAGAGAAGTAAAATACCTTGGTGGCATAGACTTCATATTGCTCTCTGGCTCTTCAAATACATTAGGACTTGCATCAGGAGTTACTGATATATATGGGGCAGGTACAGATGTTGAACGCAGATATCTCATTTCATCCTGGAATAGGTTGTCATCTTGATAGCCCACAAAATTTTCATGATGATGCCTGCATTAAATCAAACCCAAAACTTAAGACTATGATGGCAATATGCAGTGTCTGCATTTTTAATTCCTTTCTAAAAGGCAAAGTAACACATGTGAATCTATAAATGAAGGTGAAATATTAAAATAATCACAGATGCAAGTAGGAGGAAATATAGGTCTACTAATTTTACATAGATATTCTGGGTACCATAAATATTTCAAATCCGAAATTTTTCTTTTGTTTTGAGACTACTTCCATTTGATGAATAATTTTGCCAATCATCCAGGTGCTTAGGCTAAAACATCTCAATATTGTTGTAGGCTTACCCCTCAATCAACACATCACTCAGGCCCATGATACCAGGTCTTTTCTCACAACTATTCTCTCTTCTCACGCACCATCTCACTGCCATGATGCAGGGTAATATCATTTCTCACATGGACTACTAAAATATAGGCAGTCACTCTTTGGGCAGAAACATATGTGGGTCAGGTCAAATTGGAAAAACATTTGATATGTGAAATGTTCCATGGGCTGAGGGGTATCTACTCCCAAGAGATAAATATATAAAAATCTATAATTATGCTATATTAGCATTTTTAGATGTTCTATAGTTTAAATATTTATTTTTCAGACTGGTATAAAAAAGCTGCTAACCTTAGTCCAGTGCATAGTCTGATACTAAAGATATATTGCATTTCACAAGCCTGATAATTTTCAACTTGGTTTCCAATGTACTCAGTCTCACATTTTCCTTTTCCTTTTTAAATTCACCCTACTGCAGCAGTCAGCACAAACATTTTTGAAAAAAAAAAAACATACAACCCTGCTATTTAAAAAGGACAACACTTTTCAAAATAGAACTAATGGTTGGCAAGTCATGCCAGTAGGCAGTATCTATAAATCTTCATTCACCAGATGATAAAAATAAATCTGAATTTGGAATATGAAGACTGTTTCAGAGTGTCAGTGATAATGTGTGAACATAAAGACTGCAGCATCAAAGTCCAATATAGGAAAACAGTATACTATCAATAAGCTTTTATCTTTAGTTATGCCCCTTTGTCCACTTTTCTGAATTAGTTGCCACATTCCACAGGGTGACCTTCTCATTGCAAACTACTTCACATATTTTCACTGAAAGCTCTTCCTCTGTTTGCTCTGCTGCAGGATAAAATCTAATCTTAGTATGACCCACAGAACCCCATATTACCAGGGTCATCAATTCAGGCAGCATTTCACTACTTCCCCCAACAGCCAATGCTTTAACAAGCCTGTTATTCCTCAAATGTGTAATGAGATTTCATTTCTATCTTCATTCACTTCAGTTACTCTGCAAGAAATCACTTTCTTCCCATTACCTACCTAATGAATTTCTATCTTTTGAGAGTTGCTTTAGGGTCAGACCTTCTATGAAGCCTTTCTTAGTTTCCCTGCAATATTCATGTACTCTCCATCTTTAAGCTCTTGTTAGAGTACTCCTATGCTTGTATGCATTCTATACCTACTTCTTTCAGAGAACTCCTTTTATGAAATTGTGACTGTTTCAATGATACATCTGTCTTGTCACCAGGGATGAGCATGCAAGACATTTATTACATTTATCTTGATGTCTTCAGGGTCCAGCACAAAGCTGGTACACAGTTGATAATTATTTAAATGCTAACAGAATGAACAATTCAAAAAATTAAAGACTTCCATACAAATACGCAACTTCCATGCAACATTAGCTTCTTTCCACTTCAGCATTTTTCACTACTAACAGATTGAAGTCAGCCTAGCAGAGAGTAAAATAGTTATAATCTTACTTTCCCAGACATATTTTATATTAATAACAAGAAACTGACAAAGTAGTTCCATCAAATACCTACTAATATAAATGGTGCATTCTATTCATCATGTATAAGCCAAGGCAAGTCAGAAAATGAATTCTTACAGGTTTCTTTACACAATATTTAATATAGTATGGACATTTAAATCAAATTGTGATCTACCTTGTGGTAAGTCTGTCAACAGTGGCTAAAAATCCAAAAAAAAAAAAAAATGAAAAGACAACAAAGTTTTATTACCTAGCTAATGTCTGTAGGTAGAGACAAGGCATTTTCATGGGAAGATCCTCAGAAATGCCCTCTTTCACGCTGGGCAGCTGTGATTGGAATGGCTTTGCAGGATGGTAACACAGAATGCTTGGTTCAGCTGCACTGCTCAGAGACAGTAAGAAAAGGGCATTGGCTTTGATAACCTGGTGAGCCTCCATGGTGGGCAAGGCACGAGGGGTCTTGACTTGCATTGGCTTTCTCCTAGATTGTTTGACCTGGTGAAGAAAATATTGAAGTGTCTTTTCCTAGTTACACTAAAAGTTTTAATTCCTTCAGCTAAGTACACTAAGAGTTTCTATTAAAAATTATTAAACACTCGTGTAAATGTCTTAAAATACTAAGTGATTAGAAAAACAGCATTCACTTCATATTTCTCTTGAACTGATTATAACTATTAGAAACTGTATTTTCTTTACTTACCTCGGAGGTTTTAAAATGTTAACAGTTACATTTAAATATAAATAAAAAATACAACTAATAAATGCATGTGTGTTAGAGAGATAAGGCGAGAGAGAAAGAGAACACAAAATTCTTTAGTTTATTATGACACTAGTGGGAATAAGCTTTAAGTTCCCATGAGTTCTATGCTATAATACATTAAGAAAAAAAGAAAGAAGATACACAGGAAAAAAAAAAAGAGACAAAAAAGAAGAGTAAAAAGTGAGAAAAGTGAAGAGTGAAACTTAAGAATATACACAGAGTAACAGCAATAATAACTATGACAATCATTTGTCAATTAGACATAGGTACCATAGGTTAGTTGAATTATATTATCCTAAGACATAATTTATTTTAAAGTTAAACCAGTTGACCTTGTGCAAGTACATATCTGTATGTTTTTGTTATAAAAACTGATCTTTAATGTTAATTATATGGAATTAAGTGATGTAATTATATTATAATCAGATTCTTATATTTGTATCATTGACAGTAATATTAACCCAGAATGGAATAAAAGTACCTTCTCCCTTGCAGCAGCCTGTTTTTCACGGAGATATTTTTCTCTACAGCGATCACATACCAGATACCAAGTGCTTCCTCCTATGCCACCATCACCACAGTTACCAGCCCATCCTCCACAAAAATGCCCAATGCTATTGTAACCCTGTCCACCAGCATACCGGCCACAACCTTGAAATAGTAAAAATAAACAAGAATTTAAGTGTCTTTAACAGTTTGATTCTTACTACTTATACATTAAAAACAGATTTACCTTATAGAAGTGAGCAAAATACTAAAGACAGTATCTGATATTTTTTAAGGTATTAACTGTATCAGAAAAATAACATGTTTGACATAAAACAAATTAAATCATGTCCCAAATGTCAGAGACACTTTATTTCTAGACAAAAAGATTAAAGTATAAAAAAGGATATGGGTATCTTTAAGTTAATGTAAGAATGCCAATAAAAAGACAAAACAAGTATAAAATATTCTCCATGAATAAGTTTTCAAGACTCATACAGTCACAAAGTTTTTAAGAATTACACATTTCCAAAACATTTGAGGTATAATACATACAGAAAAAAATTAATCATACTTATATTAGGTGAATTTTCGAATATCAATTAATATTATAGAAATTCTTATATTTACCTTAAATGCAGTCATCTAATAAAACTATTAATAATACTTTCATATGAAAATGCCCAAATAATTTAATTCATAATTTTGAACAGGAAAATACTAAAGTCAAAGGAGACCCAATATGGAAAATACTGTGATTTGCCCTTTGTTTGGACATGCCATTATCAATATTGTATGAGACCTTAATGGCATTCTCTAAGTAACACAAAATATCTAAAAAATTAAATAATATTTCCAAATGTGCTATTAGAATGAAATTATACTATACTGCCTACTATACAATTAGAATTTCTCTAGCCTTCCTCACAAAACTTTATATTGATTATGTACACAAAAGAAGACATTAAAGGATACTATAAATTCTGGTCAACAGTTACCCTATCTGACATAATTCAAAGGCTAGATGGAATTAGAAATGACCTAGTTCATGAAAACAGTAAAGTATTTACATACTTATCTTGAGCGATGTCTTTTACCTGGATGAGCTTGTCTCATGTGATAGGTCACTGGGTATGGATGTGATTCTCCACATAGCTCACAGATAGTATCTTTCTCTGGTCCTCCTACTGCCAGCTGGGCCATCTCACCAAACAAATTGCCCCTGGGCCTAACTTCTGTCTTTTCTTTTTTCTTTTTTTCCTTTTTGGCCTTCTTATTCTCTTTCTCACACTCTTTCTTTTTAAGAACAGCACAGGAACCAGGACTTGGAAAAATCATATTCTGGGATGCAGCTTTGATAGTAGCCAAAGAGATATCTTCCCAAAAGGCCACTAAATGTTGTAAAGTTAAGGGAAGAGGAGACTTAGACTTCATTGTGTGATGTATGGACATTTCAAAAGTGGCTTCAGTTTTTCCATCCTCACATTTTTCATGTAGAGGTGGTTCCTTAAGCATAGATAGGACTTTATTTTTGTTGATGCTACCCATTTTGGATATATCTGGTCCATGAGGAGCAATATTAAACATATTAAGTGCAGATGATATTTCCAATGAATGTCTATTTTTTAACTTGGTTTCCTTTTCCTCTGTGGGTTGTTGGCTATTCAGACTACTCCTTATAGGAGCATGTTCTTTGGAAAGTTCAGGATTAAATTTTAGGAAAGATGAACAAGCCATTGCGTCATGTACTATACCTTCATGCCACAGGAAAGCGGCAAAGACTGCTCGGGCACATTCAGCCACTGAAGGAGACATGGCTTGCTTGGCTGGTTCTAAAGGTTTGGATCCATCACCTTTAAAAAGAAAACTAGATTTTTCTTTTTTGGGCCTGGTGTGTCTATTAGCACATTTTCGACTTATTTTGGGGGATGCTCTCATTTCCTGTTCATCTTTCAATGGTGCTTTTCCTATGCTGAAATGAACTTTACTTGAACCTTCATCTACGATCTTAAATTCACTACTTTCATCACAGGTGCTATCTGTTAGACTATTTGTTTTTAAGGTACTTGATGTGCAGACTTCAACCACCTCACTGTGAAGGTTTTCCTGTACCACATGGGGAGAAGGTGCTCTATTTTCAGACCCAGCAGAGTCTTTAGAATCATTTGGCACTGACTTTGGTTTTGGTGATGTGGATCGTCCCCTCAAAGGCTCTGTGAGGGGCATTTTCTTCTTGCGGAGGGTATCTGGATCAAGAGTATAAGAGTCTGACTTAGAACGTTCCCGTGGAGGATCAAGTTTTGTCTTCACTGGAGTTGTGCTTTTCTGAGGTAGACTTTTATCTTGTGGTGAGGAGGAGCGTGGTGAACTAGCACCAGATGGGCTAGATCTGCTGGCTGGGAGGGTCTTTGGCTTAGGAGATGATGACCGAGAACCTGGTCCTGGGGACTCAGCTCTAAAGCTAGAAGACATCCTCCCATCAGACTTCAGTGTCTGCAAGGTGTTGTGGTTGGGGGACAGTGACCTACTATGGGAATCTGATCTCAGTTTTGCAGCATCAGATTTTAACATGAGGGATTCACTTGCAGATAAACCTTCTGTGCCCCTTGGCTTCTTTTGGTCAGCAGTAGTCCGGCTTGTGCGTCCATCAGGTTTAAGTGATCTGCTGTGTTTAGAGGACAATTCTGATTTGCCTGATGTAGAGGCTGGTCTAGAAGATGTTGAGGTATTTCCTCGGTCACCTGTATGGTCGATTTCATAAATGAAACTTGTTAATAAGTTGTAACACTGGTAAGTTAGCCACTAAACAGTAAAATAAAAACAGAAGTCATAAAATTTACATTGCTTATCATATACAAATATACTTTTAAGAATGAAAAGTGGGAAATATTTCTCATAAATTTCCACTATAACACTACACAACCATTACTACTAAAAGCTTTTTGCATATGCATAACAGACTATGTACTTGTATGAATTATTAGTGATATATGAATGTCAGAGCTACCATAACTAATTTAAATTTAGTGAGACCAGAGAAAAAACTTTAAAAATAGGAAAAAATGATTAAAATACATGTATTTTCAATATGAAGGAATCAAGTTAGATTTCCAGTAGAGTAAAACCTCATGTACCTAAACTAAAGGCATGTCTTGTTGAGTTTGAAAACTGAATTTATGTATTTATCATTTTCAAGTGTAGAAACAAGTGTAATTATGTTAATAAAGAGCAGTTTTGGAAATATCCTATTTTAATGATTGGATTAGAGTAACATAAATATCCTAAAATTTAACTGCATGTAATTCAGGCAGTATATGTTCAAATAGGTTGTACTCCAAAAGTTCAGTCTGCTTAACTGATTAGAACCCTTCAGAGCTCATGGTCCTTGGAAACAAGAACAAAGACTGGATCAGATGCTCAGAATGAGTGTATAAAACTAGGTTCTCACAACAAAGAGTCTGGAGAATGACAGAAAAAGTAAAAGGAACATAAACTTCTCCTTCTTAAGGCAAGCACTAGATAATCCTAAATGGCTACTGCTTCCCTGTTATTGTATGCTTTCCTTTGGGGACAGGAGAGCTGGGCTGTCTTTATCACTAGCAAGTTTTTCAAGCTACAACATTATCTTTCCTCCTTAAAGTAAAAACTCCTACTCTCAATGCAAGTGGTATTTACTACTTGTTTGCAGGAAATTAACCTGACCAAAGTGACTCAAGTGGTATGAAAATCTGAAACCTGGACTGTGTTGTGGTGCATGCCTATATCCTCAGCACTCTGCTACACTCCTGAGGCAGGAGGATCACAAGGTGAAGCTCAGTGTGGGCAACTTAATGAGACCCTTTCTCAAAGTAAAAAATAAGAAAAAAAGGCTCGGGATGTAGCTTAGGACAATGAGCCTGGGTTCAATCCCCAGTTCTGGAAAAAGCAACTAATTTACTTCCTATAACTCTTGCTAGAAGTACTCAGGTCTGCTGCTGAAAAAGGGTTCTTAGGAAATTGTGAATTTGTTACCTGTTTATAGCTAAAGGTCTCTCTCTCTTGCTCTCGGAAAAAAAGGATGTGAACTAATTTGGATAATGTAGGAAACTGTTTTTCTTTGGTTCTGGGTGTGTGTGTGTGTGTGTGTGTGTGTGTGTATGCTTAGTCAGCAGTCCTCATAAAAGATCCTCTAGTGCAGGTATTTTATGTTATTCTTCAATGATAGAATGGTTCCAGGAATACAGTATGTGCTCATTAAACACTTGTTGAATGAGCAATATATTCTTTTTCTTTTTCTCTTTCTCTTTCTCCTTCCTTCCTTCTTTCCTTCCACCAGTCCCAAATGCTTTGTTCTCTGGAATCTACTCTGACAATCTGGATTCCATGGCTACAGGGCAAAGGTGACAGCAGTTATTATTATGTCACCATTAGGTGTTTGCAAATTAAGTAACTCTGTAGCAAAATATGGCTACGGCAAACAGCCCATGTAGGGCATAATGATAAACTGAGAGTTTCAATTGCAACATGCCAATTATCCTGATTCTTTGGATAAAAAGTAACTATTCTAGACATACAATCCTTAGTTTCTTGCAATGCTTTATTACTCTGTCATGAGGTTCCTTTATATGTATGTTTTTGTTGTTGTTGTTGCTGTTGTGTATTTGCAGTGCAAGAGATTGAACCCAAGACCTTGTGTATGCTAGGCAAGCAGTCTACCGTTCAGCTGCATATCCAGTCCTATGTGTCTTTTTAGAAAATAAAGATAGTCTAAGAGATTACACTAAATTTTGGAGTAAATTGTTTTAAAAAATCACATAAAAGGAATTCCACATAATAATTTTGTCTTGGGAGAACAGATAAACATACATGGTCTTGATAAATAAGCACTCTCACACTGTTTGAAGGTACTTTAAGAAGTTGCTGCTGATTTTATCTTTTAGACCCAGGAACAATACACAGAGCAAATTTTTATAAACAAGGAAATTATATTTGGTAGAATTAAACATCAGCCTAATCCTGGCCATTAATTTTGAGTATGTGATGTTTGGAGTATTAGTTTTTGACATTAATCTTAGAGATGCAAATATTTTTGTCACCTTTATCATCATATTTACTTTAAAGGCTGAACCATACAATGTACACAAGCAATTTGTGAATCTTTTATATTTAGTACCACTCTCAATAAATAGTTTTCCTTCCAATTTATTGAAAAAAGAAACTCATTTTAGGATTCCTAAATTAATGAGAAGAGCTCGTGACAAGACTATCTACTACCTGTCTCAGGTATGTCCTAACAGCTGACCTGCACACTTGTTGCATCAGTGGTGAGTACCTTTTTAATGCCACATTTAACCCCAGGAGTACATGCACTGAAAATAATGGGTGTTTTCTTATAAAGAAAATATCATCTGTGGTTGATCCAATAATAGAATCTGACAAATATTAGGAACATTATTTGTCATATGTAAGCAAGAGTCTATCACTTTAGTAGGGGTGAATATTCTCTTAAGATCTGTAAGTAATGACATCTAAGTATCTGTTGGAGTTTAGGTGTATAAATAATAGCAGTATTTTTTCCTGAGATATAGTTTTCAAATTGTAACTAAATACTTTTGAAAAAATTCTCAAACTATATTTCATATATTTAAAAAAAGAGTATGTGTAGTTTGTTAAATAAGGCAAGTCTATAGGTTAATTAAATTTTGTTTTATCTTCTTCACATGGCTTTCAAAGGTTTTGCAGCATGTAGTAAATATTTTTGAAACCTGTCATGTTGTAGCTGCCCAAAATACCAATACATATAAACAAACATTTTGTTAAAAATCTTTCAAGTACACGTAATACTTTTACATTCATCATTTAATTAAGTTTAGTGATTATATAATGTAACTATAGACAACAATTAAGGGAATACTGAAGAAATAATAATACAGGACAGCACAGGAATTCAGTGCATTTGAACAAATTAAGTATTACTAAACATGTTAAATGTTAAATATGAATTCTGCATTCACTAAATCACCCTCATGACTTTTTTATGTCCAAATCATAATCAGTTTACATGATACCACACTATGACATACCACATTATAAGACAGCACCTCAAAAATACCATATGTTATAATGTTTTATATATATATATATATATGTTACATGATACTATACTATATACTACTAGAGATAATAAAATATTCTATATACTATACAGATCAGGTTATATAATCTTATTTAGTGTACTTTATAGAAATAGTATACTGTAATAGTAATATTACTATCAATTGTACAAAGGAAACATAAAATGGTTTATTCATTAAGAAAATTAATAATTACTTTAAAAGTATACAGCATATTAGAAATTAATGAAAAACTTCTTTTAAAAAAATCTTCAAATAGAGGATTTAAAAACTTTAATACTAATACAAATTATTAACACAAATATTTGAGCACACATCTGAAGAAACGTATTTTAAAATTTTCTGAAATTTGTCAGTTGTCAATAATTTAAAACATTTCTAAATTTAAAGTATTAAAACTAACTCACTAAGTAAATACTATCAAGATTCATGCCAGACAGTAAATGCAGGCTGAGTGTGTATGTACTCTGAAAACTAAGTTAAAATAAAAAACTTTTAACTTAATAGTCAAAATGTTTCTCATTAAAATCTAAAATGGTAAAAATAATTTTTATATTGTGTAAAGTGAGTTTAAGACTAAACTACTGTATCATATTAAATACTACATTTGTACAGGTTACCATGTGCTTTATGTCTTACATATAAGTCATTTTACTCTGATAATGATTTTTTAAAATGATTTCCTGAACTCGAATTAGGCATTTTTCCACATACCTATTTTTAGTTTTTAAGACTGCATAAAAATTTCAAAGCAAACAATAATATTAGATCATGAATTAAAAAACATGCATGCTAATAAGGAAAATCTGCACTATAATATTGAATATGAATATTCTAAATTACCTCAAACACACAACGTTTTAAATAAAATGATAAACCTTAATTAAAAAATGGAATGGAATGAAATGATGAAGGTGAACTAAAGTTTCTTTATTTGACACTTTCTTCATACAATTAGAATGGCCCATCCATGGATGCACGTATACCCACCCTTCAGTTTGTGAGACAGAGATGAGAGAGCAGAGGCAGGCCCAGCTACACCAAAAGTTTTGTAAATGCGCTCACGAGAAGCAAGGTTGCGAGATGGAGATTCTACAGTGGAAAACATTGGCAAAGAAGCAGCACATATTCAATGGAAAAAAAATTTAGCAGAGAACACAAGCAAAAACAAAGCATTTCAAATGGTATGCAACTATGAACTCTTAATAGTTTATATTATGCTATAATTTCAATAAGTTTATACAAAAGTAAAACTGAAAGCAAAGGATAAAAATAACAATGTAGATTAATCATATGTGTTATTATGTCCAAATACATTAACTTAAAAGGCTTATATCTCCGATAAATCAAAGTTGAGCATTATCTTTTTAGACTAGTGTTTCTCTAGCATGGTTTTTTTTTAAATTTGGTGCTTATTTATAAATATTTATAGATAAATTCTTATTTTTTAAATTGTAGAAGATAAAGAAATGTTACTTACAGTTTACCCTAATGTCATCTGGTTTTCTGAGTAGACCCATTACTAGGATTTTCCCAGTATACATCCCAGAATAGACTCAAATTGACATTTATATTTGTCAACTTCAGTGAAAAATGTTAGTGCTAACCACAATATTTAATGTCTGTTTTGTAGCTCCTATTTCTGAGAAATTATTTATTTGTAAAAAGTCTTACAACACGAAGCAAAGAAAACTTACAACTTACTGGAAAATGTTAGATAATTAATGATTTATCATGTAGAAAATGAAGGACTTAATATTAAATAACTTATCTTCTCTCAAAGAATAGAACCTTTGAAATGTAGTCTTGTAAAAGTAGTAAGTTAAAAAAAAAAAAAAAACCTCTATGTGAACCTGAGGCTCATTGTAGTGATGTTATAACAATTAAAATAACATTAATAAGTTGAGTTTAAATAAATTTAGGAAATCAGACAATTTTCTTCCTTATATTATTGAGATAAAAAACAAGTTATACTATATGCTTCTCAGAATTAAAAAGTAAGTTGTTGAATGATTCATTATTATGGCTAATATTAAAGATGGATGACTCAAAAAGTCTTTCAGTATAATGTACTGAATCTGTATCATGTGTCAGATACCGTTCAAGGCAGGAGAGAGATACAATGATTAAAAGTTCTTGCTCTTATGGAACCTATATTTAGGTAAAAGGAGAGATAGAATGAGTAAATATGTCCATATTACGTGCTGATAACCTTGGGAGTCATAAGCACTCCTTCACTGGCTAAGAAAATTTATTCATTAAGAAAATTAATAATTACTTGAACAATATACAACAGTTAGGTAGGAACTTAGGACCAGTTAGGAAATTAGGCCTACTCAAAGCCCTGGACATTTCTGGGAATGAAGAACAGATAAAGATACAGTGACTAGTAACAAGCAGTGAGACAGGAACTATCCAGTAGGCAAATGAATATGTTTCTAGGAAGAAAGAGAGATCAGTTGTATCAAATATTACTGATAGATCAAATAAAATGATATTCAAGAACTGAAAGCTGAATTTGGCAAGACAAAAGCCAGAGAATGACCAGAGTAGTTCTGTGGACAAAAGCTTGGAAGCAGTATGTTGAAGAGAGAATAGTAAGAATAGAAACAGAGATAGTGACACACATTCATAAAACCATCTTACTCTAATTTAAAAAACATTTAATATTTTTGAGCATCTGGGTTACAAAGGAATTCTTATACTGTCTAAATATTTTATATAATACATAGTTTGTACCTATAAGTTAGAAGAATGATGTATTTTTCTTCTTAAAGAGACAAATTAGAACAGTAGCAGCTTCTGAACTGAATTCAAACTGCCAGTGTCAGACACTGCACAACGACTAAAATCTATGAGGCCAGGCTTAGCAGGAGGACATGACAGCAGGAAATCAGAAAAATACCGTCCTAGAAGTACCCATTAACAAAAATGTGAAAATCTACAAAGACACTTATAAAATAAAATATTAGACTTAAGAACCAACTCCTGGGAAATGGTCCTTTAGGTTTTTTTCAATATACTACAAAATTTATATATGAATCTTATAATTCAGAGTGAATGACAGTCTAAAAAATTATTAAATGACTAAACAAATTAGGCTATGACTAGAAACAACATACTGTAGGTGAAACACCAATTACTTAATTCATCTACATAAAGTTAATTCTTTTTGGGGAATCATATAGTTAACTAAAGAAAATAATATTAAAAACAATGAAAAATCAGAATGCTTCTCCAGTGCACACTTGAAATTGAAGTTAATAATAAATTTCCCTTTTTAAGCAACATGGTTTTTTATGTGCATTAACATTCTGTTTTCTTTGTTTTGGATCTCAAATATTAAGTTCTTGGGTCACTTTACTGTCTAGTCACAGAATGAGTTCATAGTAAATTGTACTTTTTAAAATCATTATATAGGTACTAAGGATAATAAGAGTATAACTTCTCTTTGTACTAAGGAAAGCATTCTCATTTGAACTCAACACAGACAAACTGTTTTTGCTGTGAATATCTGGAACCTAACCTTATAGCTCAGACCATGAATTAGAAGGATCAAGACTCCTGTCACCACTTACAGTAGTACACAATTTTGGGTTCTGGGAACTTTAAAAAGGGCATAAAATATTTCTGAGTAACAAATCAGCAAGCAATAATTAGAAACATTAAGTTTCACCACTATAAGTTAGCAATAGTAACAGGGCTGACTACATGGATTTTCATATAATATCCTACAAATCTTGTACTTAAAGAATGTCACAAGTACATGAAGTAAAATTCAACACTTATTTTAGCTTATAGCACTCATTTTAGAAAACAATAAATTTCAGCATTGAAGTTAAGCATTCAATTAATTTCTTATTATGTGCTACCATTAATAATTCAGTAAGTTATTAGTTGGAAATGTTAAAAAGAAATGAAAATAGAAATGTGAAAGAACAATATAATGCAAATTATTACATTAAATAATTATATTCAAGAGGATAGGTGTCTAATAATACTTCAAGTACAATTTCCGTCAATTCTTGGAGAAGAGACATTAATATTCACAGGAACTGGTTTTTCAAACAACATTTACTGGGATACTACAAACAACAGATGGAAATAATCTTAAGCATGTAAGTCTGCTTTCTGTGTTGTCTAATTTTCAGTCTTGAGGAGATAGCACACATTTTACAGCCTTAATAAAACTATCAGGTACAACCCCAACAAAGAAATTTTAAACAACTCGAAAAAGTTTACAAGTAAGTCTTATGGAGTACGTATTTGATCCTTGTTAGTTTTTATATTCCATACTTTCTCTTCTTTCCTGAAACCACTATTGTACTCTGTCCATGCTAACTCTGAGCTGATGATTGCTTCCTATTTTACTGAGAAAGAAAGAAACTGAAGAGAACATGCTTGAGCCCTGGATACTTACTCTTTCTCACATTCTGAAAGATAAACTACCTCTGCTTTAACTTAACCCTTTCACTTCCTACTGGATCCCGTCCCATCTCCCAAGGAAGAACACTGTTCCAGCAACTGTCCCAGCTCTCCTGCATCAAGATTTTCTCCCCTATTATATGAGATTATTATAATTAGAAAAAAAAATCTTGATTTTTTTCTTTCTCTATAAACAAACAAAACAAACACCTCTCCAGAATTTGCCTTTTCCCTCCTGGTACCACTAGTTTTTCCTTCCTGTAAATAAGCAAATTTTGACAGAGTTCTCTATACTCACTCCCTGATTCTTTGTTTTTCTTCTCTTGAACCCACTCTAAGCTTTGGTATCTCATTCTTTTGGAATGGCTCTTATCAAGCTCATTAATAACCTCAACAATGCTAAATCCAATGGCTCACTCTCAATCCTCATTTTATTTGACCATTCAGTAACATTTCAAACAACTTATCACAATCTCCTTAAAATACTTTCTTACATAGCATTCAAAAACACACCACACTTATTTTCCTCTTACCTCAGTGACCACTTAGTTCTTCAGCCAATTTGTGCACCTCTCTCACTGCTAAACATGGCTCAAGTTTTTAAGCTTTTTCTCTTTTCTATCAATACTTTGTTGCTGTTTTCAATCATCCATATAGCTTTGAGTATCACCTATTCATAAGCAATTCTCAGATTACTCGACTATAAGCCAAAGAACTAGCAACTTCAAAGCTCTGCCCAGATATTTCCCCTCAACTCTGGAATAATACATAACTCAGTATCTCTATATTAAGCTAAACACATACGAGGTAGACTGTTTGCTAATGCAACCACAATGATTCTTATAGCTATATTCATGCTCCTTTGCAGCAATTCTAATCAGGATGTACAATCTTTTTCTCTACTCTTAAACATAGGCTAGTCTTGTGTCTTGCTTTGAACAACAGAAAATGGCAGATATGACGTATCAGTTTCAAGGATTTCTCAGAATCATGTAACATGCATTCAGACAAATCCAGGTTAGCCTCCTGAATGATGAAACACTTGACTCAATCATCCTTTTTATCCTGGGTAATGATGAGTCAAACTCCTAAGACAAAGCTGCCAACCTATCCTAGAGATGACTACAGGTGCCCAAAGGAATTTAGTAGCGAGACACCCTCCCAGGCCCCCCCAAACCATAAAATAATAAAAAAAAAACATTCAGCTGAACCCAGCCTGATTTGCCAACTTACAGCATCATGAGCCAAATAAATAGTACTCATTATAAACCATAAATTTTGGGGTATATTATGCAACCATAGCTCACCAGTGTGATGCCCAAATGAAGACTTGTTACTGTCTACCAAACCTGGTTCTCCTGAACCTTTCATAAATGGAAATAATATTCTTCAAAATGTCTAAGCAAAAACTTTCAAATCACCCTTCTTCTCATTGGTTGCTTTGTGTAGAAAAGGAATCTCGGTGATTCCTTTTCTAAATACATTCGCTATTCCATGATTTGCAATCATCTCTGTGGCTACTACTCAGGGAACGTTACCATAATTTTTCACCTGGATTAATAAAGAAGACTCCCAGACTGGTTGGTGGCCTTGCATGACCAATACTTAGAACAGTGCCTGGCACGTGGATGATGCTCAATAAATATTTGCTGATTCAATGGATCTCTCTAACTTGCTCATATTGTTCTCATAGTTGGAATGCTCCTATCACCTCCTTCCCTATACCCTCCTGTGCCTAATTCACATGAATCCTTTTTTATTAATTAAAAAATATGAGCCGGGCGTGGTGGCGCATAGCCGGGCGTGGTGGCGCACGCCTTTAATCCCAGCACTCGGGAGGCTGAGGTAGGCGGAGCGTTGTGGGTTCGAGGCCGGCTTGGGCTACAACGCGAGCGCAAGGCCGGCCTGAGCTACATAGTGCGACCCTGCCTCAAAAAAACCAGGGCCGGGAGTTTGGCTCAGTGCCTTAAGCGCCTGCTCTGGCAGGCGCGA
>RJWM01002564.1:0-42875 GCA_004363535.1 Dasyprocta punctata | reverse complement strand
GACACAATGCATTACAAACATCAGCATTCTCTGTGGTTTGAATTCCTAGGATGAAATGAAGGAGCATGGAAAAACTGCTGTTGAAGAAGCACAAGTACCTAGGCTAAAGCCCACACCACAGAGAAGATGGGTCTGCTGAGTACATATAAATTCAGGACCAGAGTTAAAGTAAGGATCTGTAGGTATGTTAGAGACATTGCAGTCAAAACTAAATAAATATATTGGTAATTAGTATGGTTGCTATAGCCCTGTGGTGGCGAACCTATGGTACACGTGCTGCAGCAGGCTGTATCATTCAAAGCTCTAAAAGATTTTGCCATTACTGCTATAGGTTCGAGAATTTTTTTTTTTTTTTTTTTTTTTTTTACTGAATGAATATTTGAATAAAAGCTGACCTTATTTCCTAAAAATCTTTGTTGAAAAGCATAACATTTTTCTTTAGGATCTGAAAAAACCTTAGCAAGTTAATGTCACAAAGTTAGTTGAAAGGAGAACTAGACCGAAATTGAACATAACACAGGTCTCCTTCCTAAGTCAAATGGTCTAACCACATCTCTTCACAGCAGGCAACAAACAAACAAACAAATACACAAACTATGTCAAATGATGTACTATGATTATAATCCAGGACAGAAACAATCTCTAATTCTTACCAATAAACCTGGCTTACATAGTGATATTCATTATAGACATCTAATATAGTCTATTTGGAGAATTATTCTCACAATAGACATGTTACGCTGCAAAAATAGACCAAGGAGTAGCCAGGAAACCTTATTTATCCCTTTCTAAACCCCATCTGCAAGTCGGTCCACACTGAGCAAACTGCTTTCTCTCAGGTGGTGACTTTTCCCATATCTTCCTAGGACAATGAGAGACATGATGAAAAGGCAGTAATAATATCAGCAGATAACATTTATGGGGCACCTCATTTTAAAGATGAGCAAGAAAGCGCTCAGACATGTCAAGTAACTTAATTAAATCTAATAAACAGCTGGAGGGAAAAGTGTCTAATTTCTTAAATTTTACTACTACATGTTTGCAGTACACAATGATCGCAATCATTATGGGGGACTGGTACATGTACATAACATGTCTCAATTTTTTTCCCCTTGCCCTCCACCCTCTTTTTTAATTTTTAAAATTTAAAAATATTTTTTGCCAGCATCAAATTCATTTATTTATTTTATAATTCCTCACCAAGTTAATTACCATAAATACAGATTAGCAGCCAGGTTAACAGGCCAAAAAGCATAAAAACACTAATACGATTATACTAAATCAAAGTATACTTCTAGATACATTGTCCATGCTAGAGTATTTCTCTTTTTTTCCCTACTGTTGGTCTTTAATTGTTTACTTTATTTATATATTGGATTTCTTGTATAAGAGAAAACATGAGATATTCAAGTCTGTGGGGCTTTTTTGTTTTGTTTTTTTTTTTTGGTCTTTTTGAGACAGGATCTCACTATGCAGTTTAGGCAGTCCTTGAACTCACGTTGTAGCCCTTGCTGGTCTTGAACTTGCAATGATCCTCTTGCCTCAGCCTCCCGAGTGCTGGGATTACAGGCGTGTGCCACTACGCCTGGCTCTCAAATTTGTGTTTCTGTTTTACTTCCCTTAACATTATGGTTTCAAGGTACATTCATTTTCTTAAAACAATTCAAGTTCATCTCTGTGGCAGAGTAGCATTCCATTATGTATAAATATCACTTTTTCTTTATGCATTTATCTGCTGATGGAAATATAGGATGTTTCCTAAATTTTGCTACTATGAATTGTGCTGCTTAAACACGGGTATGCTAAAAAGAAGTGGGAGGGAAAATTTGAACTGAGTATCTTTCCATGACTACATCTCTAAAAACAAAGAGAATCAATAGTACTTTGCTATATTAGTTATTTTAAATGTAAATAAACATCCGTGCAGATAATGCAAGGACCTTTTCTTTCCATGTAACATTTTTCTGGTCATATTTAAGAGTGGGAGATAGATGTATAAAAGAAAAACTCTTATTGCAAGGTAAGCTATAACTATCATATCTGGACTTAAAAGTACTACATATTTTGATACAAGTTATACATTCCTTGTTTAAAATCTCTGGGAGAATAGTAAATTGCCTTAAGCTTTATCATTTTTTTCAACTAAAAAAAGGTAACGTATTTCACTGCTTGAAAGTATTAACTAATAAACTTTTAGTCATCTAGAACAGTTTTTCTGTTGGAATATCTTGCTTAGGATCAAATCAGAATTAGATATACTATCACAGTATAGTTGATTTTAATTATTAACTAATTTAACAATGAAATCCTCTCTTTTTTGAAGATGTACTCTAATACTGAAATATCTATCACTAGATTGTGAGAAATACATGATTCTAAATTGACAAAGTTATAGTCTTAGCTATCTATAATCGATAAATGCTCCCTGAATGCCTTCAATGTGTAAGGCACCGTCAGTAGTGATAGGACATAAAGAAACACTTTCAAAAAATGAGAAAAGATAAAAATATGGAGTGCAACATTTTTTTAAAAAGTATTTTAGGAATGTAATATTCTTAAACTAGTCACATACCATTTCTCCACTGAGTTCACTAAAATCTTATTGCCAAAATTCTTACCAATTCCAAAAACTATATAACTAATTCTGAAATTAAAAGTTACGGAATAGTAAAGAAAAATTCTCTATGCACCCTTTGTTATCTCATGTCCTATGCACGCACTCACACACAAGGCAAGGCAATCAGTAACTTTTACTTCTGTAATTATCCTGCTTTCCTAAAGTAACAACTGAAATAATTTATATGCACAGTAAAATAATTTTGCTAACTTAAGAATTAGCAAATTAATATGCCAAAATTTTAAATTCCAAAGATCAGTTAAAAAATAATGCTCTAATGGAGAAAAAACCCAACAAGTAACTAATAATTATGATCACAGAAATGTTAAGGTTAAAACATGGGCAGCTTCTGTGTGTCTCTGTAGAATCTGTCTAGTTAACTGGGAACTTGAGTTATAACGTTTAACAATTTTTTTTCCATTTGAACTACTGCAACATTTAAAAAATAAAACTATAAATAGAGGAAAAGTAATCTGAACAAAGTTACCACTCTAGATGTTAGACCTATAAACAGAAATTTAAGAAATATATTAAAGAACAGACTTGACATTAATTATCTAGGCAAGGCTAAATATTAAAACATGGTCCTTGTAGTCAGTAGTACTTAAATATGTGTTTAGTACATAGTGGTGACTATTAGTATAAACAAACTTCTGTAACTATGGTCACCTACATATAATGCTTTATTTTAGTTCCACAGAAGTGCAAGAAAAAATGATCATCCTTTTATTAATTAGTACCAGAAGGTTCAGTATACATAAGCCAGCCTCTGTAGTAAGGTGAAATGTTTGTGGGATGAATGGCAATGAAGTTCTGGGTCTTATTCAGGGTATCTTAACAATGAGTATTCTGCCACAATGATCTTTCCAAGTATGATGTAAGAAAATAATTCTAAATTATTTTCCAAGCATTAAAGCTATTGCTGAGGTTCTATAATTTTTATACTGAGTAGATTATGACTTAGGTTTCCTGACATATGGAAGCCAAAAACAGTGAGGTTCTACTTGAGCATAGAAAAGTAATGACTCAGAAAATTGGTAACTGAGATCTATCCATGTTATGACTATAAATTTGCTCAAGACTGGGAAAAAAGAAGCAGCAGTAATACCAATATTATTCATACACAGTACACATAAATTTATACTGATACTATGTCATTTGGAAATCTATTACCAATAGCATAATTTTATTATTCTTCATCTTTTGAAGTATTTTATTAATTTAGTAAAATAAAAATAATAATTACATTTGTTTTTGTGAATCAATTACAATGATTTTTTAAGTGGAACAAAAGTTTTTATTCCTTATCATTTTGTCTGGTGCATTAAAGGAACAATTTCTCTTTAAAAACTGAAGCTGAATGAATCTGAATTTTCTAATAAGAATTTTCAGCCTGACTATAATGTTTTTCCCTTTGTCATTACCTTTAAAACTTCCTATAACTTGGGTATACTTAAATGTAACAAGTCTATTATTCTGTAAAACCAATAAGCTAAGTCTTTTTCTTTCTTCTAAAATAATGCTTACCACGGAAGGAAAAAAACTTTCACACGTGACACTAGTCAGTTTCCTTGAAATTCATCTCTTAAGAGACATTCACACTAATCTTATACAAGAATAGACAATAAGCTAGAAATTGATAGTACTTACATGGCATCATGTCTAATGGATAGTATAAATCTAGAAAAGTTTACATTTTTGTATGTTCTTTTCCTCAGGAAGATAATAACATATTAATAACATCAGTTGTTAACCATGTTTACCCTGATTACAAGCAAAACTACCTAACATTGTTTAAAGCATCCCTAGTGAAAGTTATGAAAGCCTTTTGGAGAAAAATAACTTAGAATAAATGTGACTATATTAAAGCAAAGAGATTGTGCATTTAAATCTAAACAGAGGGTGTGCAATCCGAGGTCTTTCATCAACTATCTCTAAATGAGTTCATACACTGAATGTCAAGAGTATATTGCTTTCATACTGTTTTGAAGTGCAAGACTTTAAGAGGTTATTAAGAGAACATTTGTTTCAGTGTAGCTTGTTTGGATCTACTTCCCAAACCAATATGAATTACTATCATGGATTAAGGGCTAGAGCAATTCTAGAAGGTGGAACTGGAATCAAATGATCAATGGAAAGTATTAGGAATAACCAAGAAAAAAAAAAAAAAAAAAAAAAAAAAAAAAAAAAAAAAAAAAAAAAAAAAAAAAAAAAAAAAAAAAAAAAAAAAAAAAAAAAAAAAAAAAAAAGGAAGAAAGGATATGACAACCAGAAAAAAATCTGGAGATCTAGATTTCATAGCTATCAAAGTAACAAAATTTCAGTGCAAAGCAATGAAAGCCCTATAACTGATGTTTATCATAATCACCACACACAAAAAAATCTGAAATAAAAAATGTTTGAATATGTTTTACAGTATGTATAATAGTGGAATTAGAATAGAAAGCATAAAATTCATTTTACTAACCATATTTAATTTAAAAATGTTTGATTAAAAACAAAAGTCTTAGCTGCAGAATATCTTAGCTCAGACAGCTTAAATATTTGAAAAATATGGGAGAATAACATTCTGTTAAATTAAACCAGTCAGGTGAGCCAATAACTAGACTGATAACTCAGAACAAAGCTTCAGATATGCTTGATGAGGCAAGTAAGGCTGACAGACTTACTCTGAAGCTGAGGCTGCTGGAAGGAAAGGGGCTGTCCGAACACAAATGGGCTGTGGACTAGGGAAGAGGGAGGTTTTGCAGCTTGATCAAAGATGGAAGGAGCTGGGAGATTGGGCCGTGACTGAATGGAATTCAATATGGCACTCAGTTGGTCACCTGCAGTAGGCAAAACAGTCAAAACTACAACTTGTTACTCATTGACATCCAAAATGGCAAAGTAAATGGTGCTTTTTGACATTCAGATCAATTACACACTAAATAAAACTATGCTAATTCAGGTATGCATGGAAGTTAGTGACCATTATCCTCAAATTAGGGATCAAATTTGCATTAAGCATGCTGCTTTTCTTTTTATTCATAGAAGCACTTCACCAAATCTTATACTGCAACCAACCTACAAAAACAGTGCATTTAAATTTACATACATTTCCCATTTTTAAGGGAGAAATAAGATTCTATAAACAATCTATAGGTGGTTTCAATATTGTACATACATAAATGAAGATCTAAGCACTGTAAATGATGTCTTCTTCATGGTGCCCAACAATGACCAACACCATACTGCCTCATTTGTAGTATGTTTCATGAAGGAAATAAGCATAGTCTAGGTAGTTTTTCTTTAAAATGTAAAATTGCAGAGGACAATGAATATGCTATTAACAATATATTTATATTAAGATTTTAAATCAATAATTTCTTTTTTGAAGTTATGACTGCCAAAGAAACACTATTTTTTTTAAAAAAGATGAACTCTTTTGCTTGGATAGATAATATAAAAATCTCTTAAGTTTTATACCAAAAATATGTGCTACCTAACTTGAATAGTGCCTCAAATATGAATTCTGACCTTTTCTTATAACTTCAA
This sequence comes from Dasyprocta punctata, assembly GCA_004363535.1. NCBI lineage: Eukaryota > Metazoa > Chordata > Mammalia > Rodentia > Dasyproctidae > Dasyprocta > Dasyprocta punctata. The sequence goes on along the minus strand of RJWM01002564.1, from coordinate 36,724 downwards.
TATAAAGATGTTAAAAATATTTTTAAAGATATAAATTAATATAATTAACTCCTTATTTGTGAGAACATGTGCATTAAGTAGTTTCAATGATGCAGGAGGAGAAGTCCAATGTTCAAACTAGACGATACAAAAACTGGAAAACAGTATCTTTCTAGTCATGTTTCCTGAATAAAATAAGATTTCATAAATAAAATTTTCCACTGAAACAACAAAAAGAGATGTATTTATATGGAAAGGTCAGTATCTTACCAGTCTAAAGTTTCATAAATAAAATTTTCAACTGAAACACCAAGAGATATATTTATACGGAAAGAACTGTGTATATGAGCTATGCATTTTCAACAAATCAGTGCTAAAGGTTACAGAAGGGATTTTATAGATTATCAAGTATTTTGTTGAGTTTTTTTTTTTTTTTTTTTTTTTCAGTACCAGGGATCAAACTCAAAACCTCATGCCTGCCAGACAGGCGCTTAAGCCACTGAGCCAAACTCCCAGCCCTGGTTTTTTGAGGTAGGGTTACACTATGTTGAGTATTATTTTAAGGAATAACAGTTTTGTAAGACAATCCCTTGATAAAAGCATTATAAAGAGTTAAAGAAATTGGGAACTTCTATTAAAGATAATAAAGTTTAGATATTTCATCAAATTTAAGTTTCTTAATGTTTATTAGTCCACCTAAATATTTTAAAAAACTATTAACCAGGGGATGCTATTTTTGAATGGTCACAAAATCACATTTTAAAAATGCTTTTTATTTCCATTTAACAAATATTCTCAGTAAAGTTTATATCTTTTAAATCTGATTTTATTTTATGATATTTTAGTAAATTATATTTTGATGGCTGATTAAATGTGTCAATCATCTGCATAATGACTGAGACATTTCAAGACTGAAACCATATAATTTGAATCAAACATGGCTTTAAAACAGATCATTTTAGAAATACTGCAGCAGCAAGTAAACACTGAGATTTGAATTTAAGAGTTGACAATAACAGAAAGGAACAGGAAGACTACACCAACCATTTACCCTATGTTAGTAGGAAAATCTAGTTAAAGTTAATGGAAATCATCAGAAGCAAGCAAACAGGTAATTCCCAATCCTATAGGGCAGACCAAATCACTAGAGTCAAAATGAAATCTTGTTGCTAAGTTTCTTGCAAAAAAGACAGTTTCTATTGAAAATATTCAATAGAAAGCAATTCTGTGTTATACTGAATATTTCTTATATATTAATGTAATTTTGTAATTTCTTCACTATTTCATAGTTTCAATTCTTCTGCAAGTCAGGCATGATCACATTTTGTTTGTTACTTGAAACCAACTCCTGTGAATTATTTTATTTATTTATTTATTTATTTATTTATTTATTTATTTTTGCGGCACCGGGGCTTGAACTCATCCTGTGAATTACTTTAAACAAAATTTAAAATTAAAATTATTTTGATACCTATTCTCCCTTCTAACTATGATTCAACTATATATGTTACCTGCTGACAGTATGGTAGATTTTGAAGCAGTCATCAGGATTATATTCATAAAAAAGAACAAGAATATGTCTGAGTTTACTCATAAATGTAATTTTAGATAAATTTCAGTAAAAAATGATTCCAAAATAATTGTTTGAAGTGTTTATGTTGTTGTTCTCTTCAATGAATGCATACAAAACAGCTGTACTTATTCTACATTCAAACAGTTTAGGGTTTTTGTTTTTCTTTTTAAAACTTTCTATTTTCATTATACATATCAAATATTATACATATCACATTTCATTTAATGCATAACTACCTATGTTAAACAGATTAGATATTCTAAATCATACATCTTTAATAAAGCTTAAATGTAAAATTACTTTAAAATGTAACTGAAAAGAGTATCTTGATCTTAAATCATTTAAGAAAGTTCTCTGTTGCTCATTAGCATGATTCCTCTAATAAAGATGCATCATAAAAATGACAGATGTAGTAACACAATTTTTAGAATTTAAGTTCAAAATGAGTGTCCTTAAAACAGAAAAAAAAAAAAAAGAACTCCCATAAAGTAAACCCAAATTGTAAAAACGATAATGTAAAAAAGGAATTTTTGTAAACATTTGAGAGCTAGTTTCTAATATCAAATTTTAATTTAATAAAGGTTTGTGGGCAACTAAGAATAAATAGGTAAAAGGAACAAAAAATATTCAAGTTAGATAAGTAGAGCACTTATTTTCAAACACGTACCTTTATTATTTCCAAGTCCATAATCAAATCCCTGGGCACTGCAACTTGCCCCTTTATTAAAAGCTTGCACTGAGAAAGGGCTTGGAGGAGGAGTTTGAGAATTTTGATCCAGAAGAACTTGTTCTATAACAAAAGCCATAGCTATAAGGTTAGTTTCTTATGTGCTGTTCCCTATTTATACAACAAAACAGAAAACTAAACAAGATTTTATAGTTGTTAAATTTAGAAGTAACCTCACATTTAGATTTGGTAAGTCTAAAGCCCAAACAGGTCAACTTAATACTGGTGAAGCATATGTCAAATCTTTTGTTTTCATTTCTAAATACATGGTAAAATTCAGAAATGTGATATATGCTCTTAAGGGCTCAATTATTTTCTTTGTGGTAGGATGTATCATTGAATGTATACTAGTATTTCTGGACAACTGATTCTTAAAACTATAAGCAATTTATACAGAGGTATTTCCGAAACAAAACTGGGTATCTTATAAAACAAAAATGAAAGTGGTTTTGCATATCTTCAAAATATGTATCTTCAAAATACCTAAGTATCCATTACTGATTAAACTATAAAAGTGAAAATTATAGAAAATTTGATTTTTAACTTATTTTTACTTAGTACATAAATATACTTTCCCTAAATGATGATAAACCAGGTCACTTAATAGGTCTATCAACGCATCCTGAAATCAAGAAATATTCAAAATTAATTCAAGAAAGAAATGGCAAGTATTTTATCCAGTTTACAAATGGCAAATGCAGCCTATAAAATAGGTCAGTTAATCCCCTAGAAAGGAATAATCAAGTATGTCTTACCTTCTGTCTGATATAATACTAATAACACTAACATAGTGCCACAGTTTAAAAGCCATATTAGTGCCAGCTAAAAAAGGGCAAAATAAAATCTGTCAAAATAAAAAGTAGTACGACAAAAAAGACTAACTGCATTAAAATAACATGAAAATAAATTTTTTATATATCGTCTCAAAAAGTTTCAAACAGAAATTGGAGCTGGAAGAATGCAGTAAATGCTTTCTTTCTATCTGTACAGGAATTCTACCATACCAGTGATTCTGTGTAGTCTACCTCTTTAACAGCATTTTTAGACTTTCACAAATAACCAAACCTAGCATTTCGCTTAGGCGACATTCTTCAGTCTGAGGTATTTCAGCAGTGGAACACTTCTTCTGAAAAACACCCAGGAACAGTACTCTTAAGTGGAAGATTCAGTATCACCCAGCCTCTCTAGGTTCAGAATGGTCTAGCATCCAAGTCTATTTTTATCATTATAAAAATTTTGCTCACTAAGTTTTATCAACTGACATCAAAAGTCAATAAGGAATTTATATAAGAAGAAAACTTTTATTTTACTCTCAGTACTTCATATAAATTACCATAGCACCAAATCCCCTATTTCTATAAGAAACACTTAATAAAAAAAAATAGAGAAAATAAACACATTTATTGTAACACATTTCTAAAAAAATAAATGTACTTAAACCAATAAGCAGACTATTTGTATATCACATCAACAACTCTTACTGATTTTAAGGTGCTGACATCACACCACTTCTTTCTAGCATCTCAGGTTTAATGTTAAAATAGTAAGACTTACATTATGACCAAATACGTGTGTCTCTATCTAGATTATGTATCAAAACAGTAAGAACGAACAGATTACAGAGGAAACTTAAAATCTGAAGTTCCTGTTAGAGTTCAATGTATGTCTCACAGGTAACTATTCTAAGAATCATTTTATCTTAAAAGAATCTTCTAAGCTTTTGAGAACAAAATTTCCTATGTTGAATTTGCTCCTTACTCTGGAAGGCATTTTACATTTTAACAATACCTAAATTCACCATCTGATAATTTCATGTGTAATTTTCTAACTTAGTCTTCATGTCAAATTTGTAAGGTTATAACTTAAAAGGCCATTCTGTAAAAGTTGTATAGCTGGGATTAGGACCCTGGTATTTCAGTTCAAGTCTAAGCCTCAGTCCACTCTTACACATTATGATATACACTTAGTTAAAAAATTAAACTAGAGCTGGATGTGGTGGTACACACCTATAATCCCAGCAATCAGAAGGTTTAAGCATGAGGATCACTGTGATTTCGAGGCCAGCCTGGGTTATATAATCAGTTCTAGGACAGCCTGAACCACACAGTGAGACTGTGTCTCAAATACCACCACCACCACCACCAAGGTCTTTTAAAAGTCATCTAAACTATTCTTATATTATTTATAAAGCTGCCTAACTAGGTATTTTCACTGATATCTGAATATTACTATATAAAAAGAGAATGTTTAAAAATTTATGAATTTGTAGTAAATATAGTAATACACAACAAGTAAATAGTAAATGAGAACATTTTGTAAATGCCTGATTTATATGAACACAGAAGCAATTTCTTTTTCAAAATGTAAAGACTAATAGTTCTATCTCACCATATTAACTTGCAATTATATCATGTTATCTAAAAATGTTTACTTGGTAAAAAAAAAAAAGAGAATAAATTACATTTTCAGAGTGTGTTAAATGTATACCACAGTGCAATGAGCATATAATTTAAAATACAAAAGATGATTCCAGCTAAGGGCTTATACCTGCCACATAACCAGCTGGACAATTATAAGAAAGTCATTTTAAAGTCAAGAGCTTACCTTCCCTATCTACCAGTGGAAGATTATATTTCCTACATAAAGGCTTGCTATACAGAAAGAAAGGGAGCTAATATACCTATAAGTCCTCTGTCATTCATGAAAAATTTTTGAATCTATATTTATCACCATATTATCGCTTAGATAAAATGATTATATGTTTATTAACTTTAGATAAATAATGTTTTCTTATCTGACATCCTATAAATATGGGATTTAGTAAAAAAAAAATTCTATGCTTTATCTACAGGATCTGTTTGAAATCATATTTTTAGGGGAGCGGTTGAGACAGGGTCTCACTATATAGCTCAGGCTGGCCTTGAACTCACTGTGTAGCCCAGGCTGGCCTTGAACTCGCTACTAACCTCCTGCCCTAGACTCCCAAGTGCTGGGATTACAGATGTATACCACCATACCTCGCTGAAATCATATTATTTTTACAGTTCAACTTGTATATTTATAAAGCTTTGTAATCAACTAGTTTGTGTCAAACTGTTGAAAAATTAGGAATACAAAGATAAAAACCTTGTGCCTGTCCACAAGGGACTCACAATCTGGTTATAGAGAAACAAAAAATAACTTCAATATAATACAATCAATTTTGTTGTAGTCCTCAATACAGTTCTTCAGGAATACAGTGAGAATTCTTGACACTGGCACTTGTATCAAAGCTTCATACAAGTGAGGACATTGTCTGGTCTTTGAAAAACAAATTTTTGCCACTGGGAGAATAAAGAGAGAGGAAAATCTTACTAAGTTAGATCAATGTCGAAAAAAATAAAAGTGAAACCTCGAAGTCAAAATAGGAAATACCAAAAAGATACTATGCATTTATTCAATGCCCTATCCCTGAGACAAAATTCAATCAAATGATGTTGCCTGGAAGAAACACTGCAATTGGTGATTTGAAAACTGAACTTCAATTTGTGATAGAAATGGTAAAACACTCAGTATTAGACTTGCACAGAATGAGGCATACAAATTCATGTCAAAGAAATAAAAAGCATGTTTTCATAAAGTTGGAGTCTTATGTTTCCAATTCTCTTTTAATTTTAGTTTTTCACGGGCATTCATCTAGTACTCACATTATTTTACAAACTAATTTGATACATGCAAAATTTTTAAACCTTTAGATTTACTTTTACTTAAAAAAATAAAACACAGCTGGGGATTTAGCTCAGTGGCCTAAATGTCTGCCTGGCAGGTGCGAAGTTGTGAGTTTGATCCCCGGTTAAAAAAAAAAAAAAAAAAAAAAAACCACACAAAACCGTCTCTAAGACAAAAGTAATACAACAAACATTAAACTTATGTAAAGATTAATCAAAGTAAATCACAAATTTAAGCCAACTTGCCATCTTCATGTCGGAGGTACTGGTTTCCGCCTCTGTCTCTAGCTAAGGACCATGCCTCTCCTTCATCACTCTCACAGAACTCTACCATGCTGTTCTTATCCAGCTGCACCCATGTACCTTCAGAATTGGTTACCTGGTACATAACAAAAAGCATGATTGATTGGCTTGATTCTTTCAGGGCACTCAGGTTGAAAACCAGTAAAAAGCTTTAAGTGGTTCTGAACAGTATAATCATTCCAATGCTTTTCTACTATGAGATTAGTTTCTGAAATTAAGACCACAGCCTGAGGTAAAACAGAAATCAATAAGGCTTATTTAAACCTTTGGTTAAAATAGTATTTTTTTAAAATACAAAGGTAAACAATTATAAGTGTTACCAAAACATGTGGCTCATTTTTTTGGATCTAAAATGACCTAACACAGCACATTTGGTATTATTTAGGTTGACAGAACCTACAGTTCATCTTGAAAATAACCCTGACACTGAGAAATAGCATGACACACTACATCTTTAAGCTTATCAGCTGAGGCAAATGCCACTGTGGCCTAAAGAATTTTATTTGCTCAGGACTTCAGTGAGGCTTGTGAATGGGAACAATGAAATGAAACCTTTTGGATATAAGAACATCTCAAACCAATTCACACAAAACAGTTTTAGTGCTTATAACATGCAATAGTATAGTACATTTGTAATAGCGAAAACATACATGCAAATACCAAATGTTTATATATACAATACAAATCATTTGTTAATGAATATTGTTTTCACAGTATGATTATGAAAATAAAATTATTAGAAGAGAAGCACAGAAAAATTATGTTAGTATTTCTGATACAAGTAAAGATAAAGAAGGTTAACATTTAAAAACCTGGATGGAAATGGCAACCTTTGGAAGGAAGAGATGCGTGAGTTACATTATGTTAAAAACTAGTATGTTAGAAGTCAGGAAGCTACAAGAATCCATACCTCTCCTACTGCTTTGACTTTGTTTCCCAGAACTAACATTCCAATTGGGATACCTCTAAGGTTAGGACAGCTTCTGATGTTGTGACCTGAAGGTCCCGTCTTCACTACCTTGTACATGCCTGGCCCTCCTCGTAAGAATGGCATATCTTGTTCTTGCATTGTTGCTTCTTGTGTGCAGCAGGAGTTTATGTCTTTGAAAAAGTCATCACTATTAGTTTTAGGTTCCTGAAAATTTGAATAGGAAAAAATGAACAAAATACAAACTATTATCACTTGGAAAATCCTATTAATAGCCTTCATAACAAGTCTACAACAGTGACAGTTAAAAGAATATATATTTAAAGATAAGTGAAGTATTAACACCACTGTGAAACAATCTTTCAGTTTTTCAACAATGAATGATACAAAATAAATCTGAAGAGGAGAAAATGTAGTAGAACAGGAAAGAAATCTCTGAATTTTATCCATCACAATCTGAGAAATATAGTACTGTAGTCCTTGATTTTCCTTTTTGTCTTTGTGTAATATTTAAAAGAAATAAAAGTAATTTACTATATAAACCACAATTGAATAGTTCTGAGTCATTATTACATTATTGTAAGTTGGTATGCACAAAATACTTAAGTATTAATTTCCTCTCTCTTGGAAATAATTATAAATAAAAGATGGATATGAAGACTCTGGAGACTTGTCTACAAGCAGAGATAATGATGATAAAAAATAAGCATAAAATAATGTTTACAAGATTTTAACAACTCACACTTTCTTTATATACTAAAAATGAAAATGTGTTTTTATACTTGCTAGACCACATAAAGTGATACATTAATGCTACAGTAAGTAGTGAAAATACACATTTTTGTAGAGGAGAGGTTAGCACTAAAGACAATTTTTTTTTTTCAATACCAGGAATGAAACTCAGGACCTCACACTTGCCAGGCAGATTCTGTGCCATTGAGCTATATCCCTGGCCCCCAAAATGTCTTTTTAAGTAAGTAAATTTCAGTTGAATTTATATTATGGAAAGAGTCACTTCTAAAATCAAAGCACTTGTTCTATATTTTCTGTTGAATCTGAAAGTAGTGAATTGTTTCCTTGTAAAAAATTTAACTTTGACATACTTAGTTTTTCCCTAATAAACAGACATACATGTTTCACACTGAGGGTTCTTTTACTGTCATTATTACACCTTTAAACAAATTTAAAACTGAAGTTTTCAATACAGTAATAAAATATACTCAAGTAGAATAAAGGAAAACCATAATGGAACACTCATAAAAATGTTTAAAATTAATATTTAATGTTACGAAGAAAACATGAAAAAACACAAGATAAAATTTTACTGAATAGTTTTAACCTTTCAGGTAGCTTCACAGTAACAGATATATGTATGTGTGTGTGTATGCATAAAAATATACACACATACATACATACATATATATATATCCATATATATAGTAGTATACTAAAAACACAATTCTGAGGTTAAAAATTCAACTGGGCAGAGTGGCACACATCTGTAATCTTAGCACTCTGGCAGGGCAAGGTAGAAAAATGACAAGTTCGAGCTCAACCTGAGTAATTTAGCAACTTAATGAGACTCTATCTCAAAATAAAAAATAAAAAAGGGCAGGGGATATAAAATATAAAAAAAGTCTAGGGTTCAATCTCCAGGACAGGAAAAAAAAATTTGGATTCGATAATTCTTATGTGCTTTGTTAATTCAACATATGGTTAGTCAAGGAAAATTTTAAAACCCCCTATTAACCTTCACATGATATTTTGTAAATCTCAGTTTGGCAATATATAATTAAACCTTTATTATATAAATATGTACTACAGACAATTTACATTTTACTTTAATTATTATAATGTATGAATCAATACTCTTTATATCAGCAATTTATTAAAGTGAGAATTTTAATAACCTGAAAATAAACTAATGTATAATTAAAAATAAATTTAAAATAAGCATTTCATATGCTCATGCATTCATATTTGTAAAAATGTGTATGTATCACAACTATATGAATACAAAGAAACCAAAATAAAAGTCGAATGTAAGATCTAAACTTTAAACACTGCTAATATGCTCACAAGGGTTTTAGTAAACCGTTAAAAATTTCTATTTGAGAATGATCGATTTCAGTAAATACATCATGTGATTTCATAGTTGATGAGGCAAACTTTAGTACTATTTACAATGGGTTTTCAAAATAACATGGTGACATAAAAAATAACAATAAATACGCACAAATTTAACTGAACAATTTTACCGGTATTTAATGATATTCCTAGAGCATTTAGTTTTAATAAATCTAAGTTCTGATAATTTAGGGTAATACTGAGAGATAAATCTTGGCAAAACTAAATGATTACAAACTATTAATTGAAAGGCAATATATGAGAACTTTATTACTAAAGTAGTAATGTACTAAAAAGTTAATGGCATTATATAAATTAAATAAAAAGTTGAACCAATATTTTCTATTAAATAGTATAAAAATAGCTGATAGACATAAAATCACAGAACTATCCCTGTCACTCTCAAGAAATCCTATAATACACTTTTACTCAATACAGAAACATGAAACCTGGGCACTAGTATACCAAAATGATAAATTTCAATATTATTTTTTGTCCTTCCACCTCTGTCCCATTCTCAGATGAATATTCAAAAAAGCATTGTGAAAGAGTAGGCAGTAGAAAACAACAGAAGACCCATAATGACACAATATTACCACCTAAATTAGTTCTGAAAAAGCTAAATTTGGATTTAATTGTTGGAGAAATTAATCATAAAACTAAATATAGTAACACTGAAGTCATGTAAAACACTTATTTAAATTAATATACATTCTTTGGCAAAAATAGAAGGGAAACTAAATTGCAGCGCTTCATATAATTTTTTTTTTGTAAAAAAATTTTTATTAATTCCAAGCAAAGGCTATAAAAATAGAATGTAAAATTTGCTGTACATGCTGAAATACCTGAGTAATGTATGTTTGCTCCTTACGATTAACTCACCTGGGGGAAAAAAGCTTTGGAAGTCCATGCAAATACGTCCAAATCCCTGACTCCTTGGCTAGCATTAAAGATATTCTGAGTGACAAAGTTTAAGAAAGAAAAATATCAACACAGAATGGGAACAGGATATCATCTGCAGAAGATGCGTTCATAGTAACAACATTTTTCTGTATTCTAGCACCAACACGAAAATATGATTTTACTAAAGGGAGACTGAAGCCACCTGAGTAAACCACACACCAACAAAATTCTGAAAAATAAGCTTTGGTCAAAAGCTCTCCATGGATATAGTGTGTCATGCCATTTACTAAAATTAAGAGCCAGACATTGTTTTAATGTTTACAACATCAATCCAAAAAGGAAACCTTAAAACTCCGTAAGTAAGGATGTATTTATTCTAATACAAGTCAGATTTGTTTTATGACAGAAAACAGTCTGCTGTTTTAGAAAGAATAAATGAAAACTATTGTACAGAAAATGCAACTATTATGAAGAATAATGGCATGTATTACATATGAACTATTAGCTTTAAAGTACAAAAAAAAATCACACAAAAGGCTGAGTAATTTTTCAATTTTCCTCCCTTCTATAAATGGAAAAAAAATTCACTTAGAAATGTTCTTGAAAGGTATAAAACAAAACATAAAGAATGAAACACTATATATATTTTTATCAAGGCAGGTCTCTTTTCCCCCATCTATAAGACAAGAAAATGCATGGAGCATGGGGACATCTATGTTGGAGTCCAAAAATATTTTGTAAAAGAAAAATCAATTCTAAGCAAATGTGATCCCAGAAAACAAAATCACAAAATTTCTTATTATCAATTTAAATGATATACATTCTTAGAGCTGTACTGTGCTATCAATCTATATTTTTCTGATCTGAAATTAAAATCTTTAGTTAGCAGAAATTGCACAATTTTAATAAAACAAAATTATTTTGAACAAAAGACAATATGCAAAATGCTAAAACTATCATCATCTAAGATTTAACATGAAAGGAATATCAGAAGTACTAATCAATTATATCTCATTTAGATAAGAATATAATTCTCTACTTCTTTATTTTTCTTATGTATATATGTATATGGAGGACTATAGGTATGTACCAATATATATACATACATATAAATATAAAACACAAAACCAAAAATGAGTTTCTAGCTAATAGGCCAACAAATAAATATAAAACTGAAACCAGTATCCATCTCCTTCTCTCATTTTAAAACAGAGAACATTCAGGGTCCTCTCTCTTTAGGTAAAGTGAAAATATATTGCAAAACACACAAAATGCTGTTTTTTGGTAGTTGTTAATCTCCTCACAGGTTCATCCAGGTATAGAAAAATTTTTAGAGTGTGTGTTCAATGGTGTCCCTAACAGAGAACAGTGGTACAGACCTTTTGACATAAAACAATATCATTATTTTTTTTAACATTTTCTACTTCGAGTATAAATTATTCTAGAATTAAAAGCAACATGAAAAGCACTTGTTAATGCATATCAATTTAGAGGTAAAGAAGCAATATGGTGACTTAAGGACAGTAAAGTTTAAACCTCTCTTTAATTTCAATGTGTAAACTTAAGTGTTTTCTGAGTCAGTAACATACACAGTGATACCTGAAAGTGATGTGACTACTAGTCACAGTACTAAGTTGTCAATTTAATCAATTCTATGTTAATTACATTTAAATTCAAATTTGGTATTTTTTTGCTTCAGTTTCCATAGCTGTGGAAATTCTTTGTCCATTTGTCAAGTATCAAAAATTCATCAAAAAAAAGGCAGAGTATAATGTATTTGAATAATTATCTTTAGAAAATTTAGGAATACTTTAGGCTAATGCCACGTACATGTATGAAAACAGTAATTTCACTGAAGCCTCAACTTCTCACTTACTAATATGTATAAATGAGATTTTATATTATATAATTTCATGGATTTATGACACAACACCCAGAAATGTATAAACAAAATGTATAAAAAAAATTTTTTTTCTCAAATTCTGTATCACAGGCAGAAAAATTCTGTCAAGAAAAATCAGAAAATTGAAATATACTAGAAATCTAACAAAACTGAACAGTACAAAATTGTAATTCTAAGCTGATTTTTTTATAGCATAAAAGGCACCAAACAAATTAGTAATTACCACAGAAAAAATACATCATCAAGCATTCAAATGCTCATGCAAAATAAAAGAAAATTATTTCACTCTGCTGGATTAGCACAGAGCTAAAAGTTAAATGGCGTACATACAAATTAGTATACTATTATTTTAACTGTTTATTTACCTTACTGTTTAAGAAAACTTAACTCTAAAGAATGAAATGAGGCTAATGCTGTATTAAATAAACACATGAAGGCTTAAAAAAAAAAAAAGGTCATGAATGCACATGTACACAAACCAAACCAGGAAAGTTGGCTGATAGTAAAGCTACTAACTGCTGCCAGTTATTATCAGGTATTTCAAAAGACTGAAATTAGTCATATGATGGAAGAAATGCTTGCTAATTTTACCAGTTATTTCAGTGATATTGTAAGACAGACCACAAAACAAGACTTTCCCTTCAGTTTTACTGCAAATTGTTAGTGCCCTTATTTCAACATTCTTTCTATATGTGAACACCTATCGACATTAATTGGAAGTGATTTGTTTAAGTGCAAGGAGCTATTCGGAGACCCAAGTTGTTTCTGCAAGGATTCAGGTAACATGGGCATCATAAAAACATCTTAGAACAAGCAATGCTTATGTATCACTAGTATTCCATGATACATACTTTCTTTCCCTAAACTCCACTTACCATGTTGAAAGAGTTCAACATAACTGGTTCTCGCTTTTTCACTTGTATTTTCCAAGATGTATGAAATACTCTAGTACCTCACATGCTGTAGTTTCCAAATCATTAGAATTCTAATTTAAAATCAATATTCCCCAGGTATACTTTCTCAGACTAATTCATTTACCGTCAAAACATGTTACGGTATTTATCCTCATTCAATCATATTTGCATGGATATTCATTAATTCTAGCTACAGTAATAAGATTTTCACTGTGATATTTACTTTATCCTTTTGTAACTATATTTATCCTTATCCACTAGACTGAGGAATACTGAACATAAAGTCATGGACTTTGAAATCACATCAAATTTGGTTCCAGTACCAACTCTATTACATGTACTTGATCTTAGGTCAGTAGTTCTCTTTCTTCACTGGAAAAATAGTGATAATATACTTAACATTGCAGGGTCATCTGGAGATTTAAATAAGACAATCATGGTAAGGAGTACACTGTATACGTGTTGGGAATTATCTTAAGCAGCATGATATCAAATGAAAAGAATTCAAATTAGGTTATCAATAAATGTTGAAAGACTACTACCAGTTCAGTATAATATCTAACACTTTGGAAAAAATAAACTGGAGTAAGAAGTCATTAATAGTTCTTATTTTAAGGAGCTTAAAAATAAAACTAAAAGGTACATAAATACAAGCATGATGAATGTGAACAGAACTAAGTATCATAATTAGCTATAAAAAGATTTAGATGCTTTCTATTCTTACAGACTAACTGCTCTTGGGAAAGGGAAAGGAAAACTTGAAGTAAGTTACTGTATCTGCTTCCACCACAAATTCTTTGTTTCATCCATATCAATTATTCATCAGTTTCCACACATGGCATACCTTCACAGCAATGGACATTTGATTCTGTGTCTAGAATTTTTTTCTTTTTCCTGGCAACTTTTCTTCAGTCTGCCTCAAATGTTACTTCCTGAGTTAAATCTTTCACAGCTTCCTCACAGTACAGTAGGTGAGTGAATACAGTATGTTCACCACATATGGTGAGGATGCCAACAGCAAGAACAGTATCTCAAATTACTTATTTTAAATCTCTCCCTGATGCCTCTCCACCCAACACTCACTTCCTAGCTTAGTACGTGATATACAAAAAGGAGAGTAAATATTTGTTGAATGAGCAATTAATAAATTAAAGACTACAGTAATATTGGAAGGTACAAAGAGGAAAACTAGAAAAAATATTAGAAAAATAGAAGCAAAAGCATTCTAGATAAATGAAACAAATCTTAGATATAAAACTACAAAGCATGTTCTAAAAGGGGGAAAATTCCAACAGACAATGAATGCCTCATATAAGATCTATGACTATCTTTTTTTGTTATGAAGCAGGTTTATAAGATCTACATTTTTTATCTATTTTGCCCTATTCTTCCCATAGACATAAATTTTTTTGCAAAATATATAGCCATAATATGAATGTCTAACGCCATTTAATCTCTAGAGCATTACCAAGTGCTAAAACAGATGAAGTCACATTTGACCTAAAGTAAGGCACTAATGTTTCTTTGAAAAGCAATGGTATTTAAATAGGACTATTGCTACAGTATGCAGGCCAACATTTAGCTAAAATAGCTAACTATCGATAATGAAAACAAGAATTCTAAAATACAGTAAACAAAACTGTAAAAATCACTTTACACCTCACTCTAAACTGGATTATTTATGATAAATTTTTAAATAGTTCACCAATTATTCATCACTGCTCAATTTTCCAATGGCCTCCCCTGCTCTCCTTTAGAGTAGGAGTCAGTATTCAAACGAGGTACACATATTGTTTTTCTATTGAAGCATTGTATATTACCGACCATGATTATTATTGATTTAGTCACAAAAGGACTAAGAAAGGAGACTACATGGAAATTGTTTTTCAGCAGTAAATGTCATAAGAGAGATAAAAGAAGTAGTAAGACACCATTATTTAGCTGTGTTATTTTTTTGAGGAAATGAGATGAAATAATTATTCCTTTTATGGCCCATGTTTACCTTTGCAGAGGAATTACTAAAAATGCACTGACATTATAAAGAGCATGCCTTAGTTCCTACACACAAAACTTTGGGGAACTAAGCCTGTTCCCACCTACACCAGGCCTCCATGTAGGTCCTCACCTAACACCTGCTCTGAAGCAACTTGACAGCAGATCTATCTGGAGATCTGTTACACCAGTTAATTTTGCCACACTTTACCCACTCTCTCATTTTTGATCATCACTCAAAATGTTTTTTAGGTCACCTGTAAGTTCTCTCATTTTTATACCTAAACCACTCTATAGTTCTCTCTGACCCTTCATCCACTGGTAAATACATTCACTTTTATCTTTAATATTGAGGTCACAATACTGCCATCATCTGTGTCTCTATGTCCACGTGGGTAATCTTTCATCTCTAGTCTCTTAGTCCCTAGACTTAGGCAATTCCAATGACATTCACTTGTGTTGCACTTCAGTTACTATTCAATTAAAACATAGTGGAGCATCTCATTAAACTGCTTTGTCTATGAAATCAAATTTAAATCTATTTTATCATGTGATCTACAGCTCTTTACAGTGCATTTTCTATATTGTTCTAGGATTTTAAGCCTCCCAAGTCCTTTGGATACTCCACTTTGTCCTTTCATATTGTAAGCACTATAATTCTAAAAATCCATCTTATGCTACATAGTAATCTAAGCCAATGAAGAAAAGACTGAAACTCAGATGTGACACGTAGTAATTACAAAAAGCCAACCTAATATACAAATCTTTATGTACACGTTTGTGATGGATGGTAATTCTTAATTCTTAAAAGCTTAGTTTGAAATTCATTCCAAATAGTAATGTAAATAAAAAAGGACAGAAAAAAATGCAACCAATCTCATTCCCTATCTCTTTGAAAGTTATTCAGTAGGCCTAGTTTTAATTTCTTTCTGTTGACAACGGATCAAAATAAACATTAAGGACTTTCACCTTGCCGAATTTTATTTTCATTACAAGAAGCCTTTAAGACTTCAAGCACTTATGAAGTAAAAGTTACATAGTTGTGGGTTACCTCAGAACTGAAAAGCCTTAATTAAAGAAAGTCCTGTAATGAGGAAGAGTGTACCTAACGTACTTTTTGAAACCACCTTTTACTTACGTCAACAGGCACCAGAAGGCTCTTGCCAAGATGCTGATTAAAAGAGAGGCACCAGGCTTCAGTATAACCATTCATGTTAGGCACATACTTCTTTATTGTCTCATCATTCAATCTCAGCCACACACCATCATCATTGTGGATCTAGGGAAAGAAGCAACAAAAACAAGCCATGCCCTCCTGAAATTCCTATGGGGCTAGCAGCGGCTGAAAGGTTACAAAACAGACAAATAGTGATAAAAATGGAAAGGAAAAAAGAAGCAATGAATGCCTAAACAACGTGATAATTCACAGAGACTGTAAAAACAATTTTAATAGGAACAAAAGTACGTAAGATAAACAGCTTAAACAGTAAATCAGAAGTTTCCCAAAAAGAATACAAATCTTCCTTTCTTGAAATTTAGATTGAATAATCACAGGCTACTTGTTTGTATTACTAAAAAAAATGTACTATGTACTATGCCAAGTTAAGGCAACATAAAAAATGTATTTAAAAACAGCATGTCTAAAAATCATGAAAAACAACATTTTCAGTGATTACTTACACAAGTTTCTGGTTACTGATCTTTAACAGTTCTTACGTTCAAAGTAAAATTTTAGTGATGGTTTTATTGATAAAGGAAAATAACTGAAATGTTTTGAAACTCAATGAACAGTACAAAAAATTTTTGTGGAAAATTCCTCAAACTGCTTAAAACAAATTCTAAGAGAAATCTTAGTAATTTATTATTGTGCAAAAAATGTAGAAAATTTCTGTCCAACATTTATTTACCAAGAGCTTCCTTATGAATTACCTCATCAATGAAAGTGATCATTCCATTGACCTTTACTATGCCAATCTGCTCACTCTGAAGGGACGGATGGCTCCGGATACGGAGCCCTGCACTGTCCTTGGCCACAAATTTTCGAACCTGAGTGAGGCAAAGGATATATAGTGAGAGAAGAAAAACATGGACTGAAGATTTCATAAGTAGGAAGAAATAAAATTAAACAGTTTGCAATACTATAATTCTGAAAGTTTCCGAAGTTATTTATAGTTTGTTTTTCTCAACAAAGAGCAATAAAATTTTGTTACAAAAATATAAAAAATTTTCTAAGTATTGAAATATATCTTATTGGAAAAATGTAGAAAATTATTAATGTTTATCATTTCCTTTATAATTCTGAATACATATGACAAAAAGGATAGAAGGTACCTTTTCAAAATGTATGACATAAATTCCAATACAGGTACTTCCTTTTTAGCAAGTAGTTTACCAAGACTCCTGCACAGACTAGTTAGATGTTAGGAAACTGAATAGCACAGACATTCAACCTTGCAAACCTTACACTTATTTTAGTGACATCATGTTAACTGTAAAAAAAAATTTTTTTTTGGTACCATGAATTGAACTCAGGACCTTGTACTTGCCAACCAGGTGCTAGTGTCACTGAGCTATATCCCCGGCCCAACTGTAAACTTTCAATAACAGAAATTATTCAATACACATAAATAATTAGAGCATTAGACAAAGAAACTAAAAAGTACTGCTTCTATAATTTGAAATGTTAAAATTACTATGAAACACTATCCAAGCTTATTTAGAGATATTCAGAACTCAAATACTGAAATCAATTAAGTTTGAAATATTAGATGCTTGATAACTCTTTTGAAACATCAATGAAAGAGTTTAAAAATCCTTGACTGAGCAAACTTCTGGTTTCATTCTACTCTGACCTTATTTGGCTGAGGTTCAGCCTTTGGCTTGACCAGCTGAGTTCCTGGCGGAATCATCCCTTTTGGTGGGTCTTTTACCTTTACTTCGAGGCCAGCATCTGTAAGAAAAGAAAACTGTAATATTTGATGAAAAAAAAGTGAAGATCTTTAAATCTCACTTTATAAATATAGGCTACTCTAAGCATTTACAACAAATATTTCAATTCTGTCCTTTTAAAGTTGCTGTTACTTAAAAGGGTAAAAAAGAAATATAATTGAAAATTTTTCCTGAGATTCAAAAGGGCAAGTTACTAGGTTTTCCTCAGGGTTTCTACCAAAAGAGGGGTTTCACACTCTTTAGCTGGAACACATGAAATGATACTAAAAAAATTCAAAAACGTAACAAAAAAAAATCCTTGTTATTAAATACTATCTATCAGCATCAAGATCACAGTACCTCTCATTACCTATACCAAAAGCATCTATACGACTGACAAGCAGTCCAGCACACATGACAGAATAACAGATCAGCAGGCAGTATAACACAGCAGCATGGTTAAAGGCTGGGTTCCTGTACTAGACTGCTTGGATGCTCTCACATCTTCCAGTACGGTATGGCTCTCAGTCTAAAATTCTCATCTACAAACTAGGAACAGTAATTAATAGTATCTACCTCAATACACTATTGAGACAAATAAAATGTATGAACTGTATGCTGAAAAATGTGCACATACTAAATGCTCAATAAATCTTAGCTTTTACTATGATTGTTAGTCTAATGAACTATATCTCTCTAGTCAAACAAAGTCCCAGTCTATAATGGTTTGGGAGAAATCTGAATTAGGAAGAAGATTAAGGAGGTTGAATAGGGAATAAAATGAATGATTCTATGAAAATACAAATCTTCAGATTTATTCTTAAAAGATCAGTTTCTTTTACTCTAAGACAATAAAAAAACTATACTAACCACTTCAAATTTTGCTAGTATTTACTTCTAGATTACTGTAATATCTAATTCAAAGTAAAGGCATTAAAAAAGTTTGTGTATTGTTTAGGGTATAATGATAAAAACCTGTACATATTCAGTACAGAAGCAGCTTTTTCTGAGTACTTCTGGTACACAGTTGGTTAAATCCACAGAGTGGAACCCATGTGGAGAAGAGTGACTATACTACTTCCCCCAACCTATTGCCCTTTTCTCCATAGGCAAGTGGTCCCATAAATTTTGAACAAAAACAGATTCTTCAGAGCTTTTCAGATTCTTTAGTACGTTAACAGAGGTTCTATGAATGCCTAAGGCAAGACCAGAATACACTAGGTTTTCCAAATCTATAAGGAATGCACATTAAAAATAATTTTTCATTTTCATTTTACTCTTATTATACAGAGAGTTTAAAAATAAAGACTAATGCCCAAAAGAAATTCAATATGCCTTTTTAAAGTTAATGGCAAAGAAAGTTCATGTATTCAATATATTTACTGAGCAACCACTATATGCCAGGCACAGATCTAGAGTGTCAGAACCACAGATGAATGATATGGCCTTTGCTCATAGTCAAGAGAGGGAGACGGATATTTCATGAGGGGTATATGTATACAGTGAAATACAGCAGTATAGAGGACATCATATCTGAATAGTCACATTAGGGAAATGAGGGAAGAAGTCATGAAGGCTATACAACGTCTGAGCAGACATCATATGTTATTACAAATATTAAAACTGTAGGAATGCACGAAGCACATACTCATTATGAAGAAGAAAAGGAAGCAACATGAAACCTCTCCATGTGTATGACAAAAGTCGAGGTAAAATTAGAACAGATGGATGGTTTTGATTCTAGTTCTTTGCACTAGGTAACTTATAACTGAAATATACCTATTTCAATGCCATCAATGGTAACATGAATAGTGTATAGTCCAATTGCCCCTGGAGTCCAATTTGCACAATAAGTGCCATCATTATTGACACGTATCAGCATATTCTCACTGGGTCTGAAAGAAATAAAATAGATATTGGAAAACTTACTTTTGATTAAATAATGAGATCATCATGATATTTTAGTAAGCATTTAAGTTTTCTGTACTATTACACTGTATGTCAGTCCCACTGCCCTGCCATAGGATATTTTCCTACACCTAAACAACTAAGTCCTTTCTCACTTCAATATGCTACCAATCTCTCTTCCTTACTCTCAGCTGATCATGCCTTCTTCTTCTTCTTCTGTGAGAAAACAGGAAATCAGATACAACCTCCAAGTTGCAATTACATTATGAAACCCACTTTTCCTTCTCTTCTCTCCTATTACAATAGAAGCAGCAGTCTGGATCTCATCTAAAGCCAGTCCTTTCACTTCAGTTGTGACACTTCCACCCGTAGTTACCTTGTTCTTCTTCATACATCATTAAATTTTCCCACTCTACTGGGATCATTTCCAGTAGCATACAAGCAAACTTTGGAATTTCCCATCTTCACAAACACCTACCTTTGATAGTATACTCCTCTCTAATAAGGTCTCATATCTTTTCTCCCTTTGTATCAAAAGTTACCTAAAGAATCATCCCTAATAACCTGTTTTTTTTATTTCTACTTCTCTTCCACAACTTATTGTTACTAGGCTTCTGTGCGCAACACTTTGTTATAGCTGCTGATGTTAACGACACCAATGACTATGATGTCTTCAAATGTAATGACCATTTTTTCCTCCTCAGCAATCTCTTACCAGCATCTGATAAGTGCCACCTCTTACTTCTTTGAAATACTTGTTTCTTCTTGCTTCAGTGACTTTCTCTTGGCTTTTTTATTACCCTACTGGCCATTCTTCATAGGTTTTCTTTTTCCTTTTTTTTTTTTGTTCCTGGGTTCTCTCCCTGACCACCTTTAATTTATGGTCTTCATTTGATTTTCTACATCATCCTTTTACTTGACCATTCATCTGTTCATCGGTGTTAAATACCATCTACGTATAGATAACTCCAAATTAATTGTTTCCATGAATTTCAAATTATTTCCAATTGCATAGCTGCCATCTCCACTTAGAGTAGGTATCTTGGCATCCCATTTTTAACTGATTCAAAGAAAAACTCTTCTCACTCAAATCGTAAAAAAACAAATTGGGGTAGAAGAACATATGCTCAGTTCTCAGACATCTTGTTCCCCATAAAAATCATAATCTAGACCAAGGGCGGGTAAACAAACAATAAAATATTCTATAACAATATTTTATCAGTCTATTGGGCCAAAATGTCTTTGCCACAATTATTTAACTCTACCACTGCAGTGCAAGAGTAGCCATAGCAACACATACAAACAATAAACAAGGTTGTGTTCTAATACAATTTTATTATAATAGACAGCAGGCTAGATTTGGTCTGTAGGTCAAAGATGGTCAATACCTGAACTATACTGTAGCTGAAACAAAGAAAATCTATGAGTATTCTTGATTCTTCTTGCCAACAAGGCCTGTTGGTTCCTTCTAGGTATATCCCCAGTACACCCAAATATTTTATATTCCACCCCTAGTCCAAGACACATAATAGTCTCTAACTCATCTCTGTGTTCTTGCTTCAGAGAGCAGATAGAATAAGTTTTAAAAAACTATATTCTATGTAACTCTCCTGTTTAGAATTCTCCAAATAAATTTGTTTAGAGAAAATTAAAATACTTTAACATAATTTATCAATCCATACATAAAAAGGACCTCATCTAGTTTTCTGACCTATCCTTCAACCCTTATCCCTCTGCTCCCTATTTTCCAGCACAACTATCTTTCTGTCTGTTCTTCAGTCAAGCTCCACTGACCCCAGGTTTCGTCTGCCTAGTATGACTTTTTGAATCTTTTAAATGGCTGATCATTACCTAGCTCTTCAATTAAATAAATAGCTCCTTGAATAGCTCTCTCCTGCCATGCATTACTTTGGCAATCTGCCCCATCCCCAACGCTGTCTATCAAATAAGTTTATTACTACTGTTTTGTTGCCTTAGGGCAAGAAATTTCTCCAAAAGAATGAGAGCTGATACCACATCTATGCTGCTCTCAAATGTTCCCAGGGCCTGTAATGATACTATACTTTCTACAGTATGATACTACACTTTTCTAAAAGCATATGTTTGACAGCATTAGGTAAAAATCAGTCTAATGAGATAGGAGACTATTTCAATTAATATTAAAATGTCCAAAGTACATGAAAATTTACTTACTAGCAGATGGTTAATTTACTCTTAACAAGCTATAAATACATACTATTAATATTAGCTATTGTGTACAAATCATATGCTTTTACTATAGTGAATATTTTGTAAATATAATTAAGTCAAAGATAAAATGTTAATATCCTACTACCAAAGAGATATTTTCAATACTTTGCATTTTTGACAGAAAATTTTCTAAACTATTACAAGTGAACTTTTCACACAAACCAGAATAAAGTTAAAATAACCTGTTATTTCTAATAGTCATTTCTGATGTGCAATACATTGAGACCTATGAGTAAGTAATGCTTTCTCAGACTCATTTCAAAGTTGTTTCTGAATTCTAAAAATGTGATCTCTCTAAAGTACCATGCATATAAAAAAGCATCCCTTTTTAAAAGTTCTTTTAACAAACAAATAAAATATTAACACAAATGTCTCCTTAAATCTGTAGTTAACAGACTTAGTTGGTGGCTGGAAAATTAAGACTGCAACAAAATATAAGCATGACACACACTGAAATTTCTCCAGAACTCAATAGGGAGGGAGAAAGGAATAGTTATAAAATAGTAAAAATCAAGTAGAAACACGAACCAACTCTAGACAAGCCATTTTATACTTATTTTGATCCTAGCTATTCTTTCTGTATCTCAGTATAACAGTTCAAAAAAGACATTCTATTAGAAAATCCCCACATCACTATATGTGGAAAATCACTGCTGAAATTTAAAAAAAACTATTTATTTATGGAAAATAAATTTGGAGGATAAGATGTGTTGCAAGCAGTACACAGCACACATTTTAGTTCTGCTTTCACAAAATAATCCTTACCTCTTAGGAGTTGGAGATGCAAAACGCAATTCTTCAAAGGAGTAATTTTCATAAACCTTTGAGAAAGAGACCAGTAACAACCATAAAAGTAGAAATATTCTAAAGCAGTAGAATAATAAAACATTCAGTGATTGGTGCTGAGACAATAGATTATCCATAGAAAAGAAAAAGAAAAATTCAATTACCTATATGACATCATTTACAAAAAAATAAATCCCAGAAGTATTAAAGACTAAAATGTAAAAAACAAATTTTATAAAGATTTAGAAGAAAAAATACAGTTCGAGTACATTAAAATTATACATTTCTGCAAAACAAGGATACTATAGAGAAAAGCCTTCACTTGAAAGAAGTAGATATTTAATTCATATAACCCAAATAAGACATATATCCATAATATATAAAGAGCAAATTAATACAAAAGAAATACACCAAAAATGCATAAAGCTAATTCACTGAATAAATCTGAAATGCCAAAAAGAACTAAAAATTTAACTAAACTCGAAATTAAGAAAATATGAATTAATACAACAAAATAATCATATTACAGTCATCAAAATGTGTTGGTAAGAGTCAAGTGCCCACTGGGAATGGCGGTATGTGCCCAATTCCAGCTACCAGGTAGGCTACGGAAGAAATAGTGCTTAAGACCAGGAGGACACTCTCAGTAGTATAGTGAGATCTGAGCTAAACAAAACAGAACAGAATAAACAACCCAACTAAGTGTAATGAGAGCATGAAGTACCTGTTACTTTCAGACACTGCTGGTTTGAGTGTAAGTTTTGTAATATTCAATATAGTTGAAGATGTGCTTGCCCTTCTAGGTATAAATGTTCTATTGCTCACATAAAAAGGGATAAACACAAGGATGTTTATTTTATAACAGTTTATAATGTGTTCATTGGTAGCAAAATGCACGTATTATTTAACAGTATCCAATGAAATATTTTAAAGCAGTTAAAATGAACTACAATTAAAGTTAAAAAATAACAGTGAACAAAAGAATATGTAAAATGTGACAGCATTTGACAAATTATTAAAAAGCATACAGAAAAGAAAATATACTGTTTGGTAATAAATATGTGTTCAGCAAAATGTGTGTGTGAATGTGTGTGTGTGTGTGTGTATGAAAGAAAACCATTATCTTCAAGACAGCGGTTACTTCTAAGCAAGAGTGGTAATGGATTTGGGAAAGGATTTATACAGAGATTCATTTGTACTTGTAAAAATCTGTTTCTTAATAAAAATAGCAAAAAGAGTTGAAACAATTAAAAATGTAAAGACAAAAATGGACTGTAGAAATATGAAAACTTGGTACATTTTTCCTGACATTTTTGTATTTCTGCAATACTATCAAGTTAAGGGACTGGAGGTTCAGTGGTAGAGCATTTACCTAGAATGCAAAGTCTTGAGTTTAATCCCCAGTACCACCACCAAAACACAAAATAAAACAAAACAAAAAAGTGGTTAATTCAAGTTAATAATTACTTCAGATCAAGATCCACATCTCATTCACTTCTAACTTCTGTTTATAAAATAAAGCACACCTGCTCACAAAGCCCTTCCTTCTTCCCACCCTTTATACCTTTGTGAATGTGATTTAGAAATTTCTACCTTCCTTCACCTACATAAAAGCTGTACATAAAAGTGCAATTTAAGGTTGAGTCTAGAAAAGGAATTAACAGCTGGATAAACCCAGGACAAAGTGTTTTCTACTGCACTGCTTTCCCTCAAATCATACCCCTTTTTCCATCCTCTACAATATTTAATCACACAGTATCTGTGAATAGTTGATACATGAAAATCTGCTTTTCTACAGCATGAAGGAACATGTAAAAGACACCTGGAAATGATATTTTGTTACTGCTCTGCCCTTGTGCCACTTAGAACATTCTTGAAATCCTTTACCCAGTTCTGGTAATTAGATTTTCAAAACAAATTATACAAACTTAAGCATTTTCATAGGAAACTAAAAACCAAGATATGAACACCAGAAACTAAGCCCTATAAAGTAAATTGAAGTGAATGCCACAGACCTGTGACATTATTCCGAATTATTCTATCTCTGATATCAGGCTGCTAGTTTTCTACCTCATATGTCTTATTACATCTATTCGAAAGGCTTCCATTTCCTCTCAGCCCTGAATCTTCTTACATCTTCTTTCTAAACCTATTTAAATTGCACTGTTTTATCTCTAGCCACTATATGCTAACTCTCTTACCTCACTCGTTTCATTGAACTATATGGCATAATTCAATGCTAGATCAATACGGTTATTTTTTGCATGACTCATGACTCATACTCCACTATTAATATATGCTTTCCAATTTCAATTCACTCAAGAATATGATAAATCTTCTTCATTCTTCATAATGACTTTTATTTTTTCTTCTTTCAAAATTTTGATCCTAAGATTCATCACTCCCATTTCTAACTTAAAACATGAAATTATTTAAAATTGTTCCATTAGTTTTACTATTTAAACATTTATTACATAAGTCTGCATCCATACTGATCATTTCTTTTTATTTTCTCAAGGATTAGGAGGGACATTCCTATTTAAGGGCAATCCTTCCACCTGAGATTTAGATACAATGTATCTCTCAATATCTATTTTTTTCTCTCAACTGTCTTCCTCATCATTATTAAAATTTAGAAATCTCTTTACTTTAGAACCAAACTCCAAAGACTTCATTCAAATGTATTTTCTGTGACTCATTTCAGAGCCAAATATCTTCAAAGAATAATGTACAATAATTTACCTCCAGCTCTTCTTACTTTCCTTTCATTTAGTCATTCATAAACTCACAGCCCCTAAAACTTCACTTACCAAGATCAGTGATAAATTCTTCCCACAGCTTTTTCAAAACTTTACTTCTGCACTAGAACATTAACACTTCTGAAACTGCTGTTTTCTTAACTTTCAAGATATATCATAAGGGAGATGGGGGAAGTAGCTTCTTTATTATATACTAGCTACGAACTTTTACTGATTCTGTAACTCAACTATTTTGAACTATTCTGATTGGCCACTTACTCATTGACATGATTGGCATATGTCAGTGTATGTTAACAGTCTCCTAAAGGTATTTAAATCAAACCATACTTCTTCACTTATCTGCCCAACTGTACTGTCCATACTCCACCATGATCTTTTAAAATACCAACCTAATCATGCCTCAACTAAAAAGTGTGAATAGTTTACCACTTCTGTTTAAAAAAGACAAAATTCCTAACTTGAGCTGCAAATGATGACCATCTTGTTAAGTTTGATTAACATTACCTCTAACTAAAAATGCTTCAGAAAATAGTTTTTTAAAATCTTCCTAAAGACATCAGGGAACTAAAATGCCCAAGAAAGAAGGAGGCCCAAGAAAAGTAAACCTGGCATTTGGGAGGACCTAAAAATTAAAGGGGTCTAGGTAAATCCTGAAGAGCTATAATCTAGCAGTAGCACTAGGCTGAAAGTGAACAAGTACTTTTGCAGGGATTGAGACCCAGTTTAGCAATAACCATGCCCTGGATAAATCTCACTGGCTATGATACTTCTACTCACTGGCTAAGATATTTCAAAGTTTAAACCCAGTTTCAAATAACCTCAAACTCTGATTGTACCAATTTGTTCTAAAACTGGTGATCTGCTCTACAATTTTGTATCTTCACTTGAATCAATGAAATGTTTGTTTTCTGATAAGTTAAAACCAATTACCTTCATCATTGTTATGGCAATGTATCGAGCCTCCTTCACTATCATTGGCTCATAGGAAACATCCAGCTTTGGTGATGCTAGCCCTCCAAAAGTCAAGTCAGTATTAGAAGATGTTGATGCTACTGCAGGACTGCCAGGAATCCTTTGAGGTTTTTTTCCTTGTTCTTGTTGTAAAGATGATTTTTTCTGGGAAACAGGGACAGCTTTCACTTCCACCTTAAAATGAAATTTAAAAATCAAATGCTATTATTATATAATTGTCCTGGACCTATCAAAGGAAGCAATTCACAATTATAGACTCACAATTATAGAAATGCTGTATTAGTATTGGTTTATCTCAGCTGTTGCCTTCAGAGCCACATTTAACAGAAATAAGATGATCACAACTTATACCTACAAATAAGACCCTGAACTCTGTAACACAGAGACCTTCTTATTTTGAAATAAACACAGATTTTAAAACATTAAGTATAAAAATATTCCACATTAATAAAGTACACAAAACACTATTAGAATGGATTTACATTGGCTTTTTAAGGGATAAACATTATGTTACCAGACAATTTAAATATAAATATTTTCTTATGATCTCAGCATATTTTGAAGCATAAATCTCAATTTCAGCTGTAGTGTTCTACAGAACACAATGTACTCCATTGATAAAACTCTTAAAATTTGATATGGAATAAAACAAATCTTATACATCAAGCCCAAATATGTTTGTTTTTCTTATCTTCTCCCTTTCTCCCTCCTCCCTTCACCACTCTCGCTAATTCCCAGTCTCCCTTTCTCCTCTTCATCCTCCTTTTTCCTCTCATTTTCTTTTCCAAAGTCCCAGTACTAGGGATTGAACTCAGGACCTCACACATGCAAGTGTACAACTAACTGAGCTACATTAGCAACAGTAATTGAATTTCTTCAATAGTAAAGTAAGGATACTTTTCATCTACTTACTCTACTGCATAAATTCAAACAGATATTTTTAGTCACTTTAAAACAGTGAAAATATAAACTGTCTTATAAAAATACTTTCCAGGGATTATAACAAAATGTATTCTGTTTTGTTTATACATTGGTTAAAAAAAAGAAAAACCAACAAGCCCCTTGACATCCTTGGTAACCAATTTGAATATCATGCCAACTTCTCATAATGTAACATTTTGTGCTTCACTCAGTTCTGGCTTTGATACTACCTTTTTTTGAGAGAGCATCTTGCTATTTAGTAGCCAAACTGGCCTCGAACTTGCAGCAATTCTCCTGCCTCAGCCTCCTAAATACTGGGGTTACAGGTGTACACCACCATGCCCAGCTGACACTACTGTTTTGAGTTGGCAAGAACAGGTAGTTTAACAACAGGATCTTGGTACAAATGGAAAAGGTAACATGAAAATGAAGAAGACATTATTACTTAAGTGATCCAGGGACATCTTGGACCTGCGGAATGTCTTTAATGATTATTGTTCTTAATAATACTATTCTGTGGAATCAGTAGTTTGAGACTCTCATTGGCTGTGTAAGTTAAGTATAGCTGACAAACATGTTCCAATGAAGAACTAGCCTCTTTAGCTGGAATTACGAAAGATCAGTATTTACACTGATACAATACCCTAAGAAGATTAAAAACCACATTCCTGTATTTTAAAAAACAGCAGTTTAAAGCTACATGGTAAGATTCCTCAGTTTATAAACATTTGCTACAATTAAGTTTTGCACTTTAAATGTAATAGAAAAAGGCAAATGTTCTTAAATTTTAAGACATTTAATTATAAATAATAGATTCTTTTTTATATATTATTTTGACTTAATCTTTCTCTAAGCAATCATTTTATGGGTAAATTAATGTTAGTGGCACAACAAATCCTTTTACATTCTAAGAATACTGAGACATTACAGAAAGAGAAAATTCTGCTTTTTAAAATAAATTGTGGACGCAAGGTCTGGGTGTTACCACACTCTGGGGTGCGCTCCACCTAGCTGCCTGGGCCCCGGAGGTCTCGGCCCCCACCCAGTAAGGTGGAGGCTCCAGCAGCCTCACTAGCTGCACAGAGGATCCAGCTCTACCCAGTTCCATGTCCCAGCACAACCCACCAGGGGAACGTCCGGCCAGCCTCGCAGGACACAGAGGTACTGAACCCAGCTCAGCCCAGAGCCCCAGAGCTGCTCATCAGGTACTGGCCAGCGTAGCTGCAGGGCCTTAGAGAACTTGAGCTCTGCCCATCAGAGCACAAGGCGCGAGCTCTATTGTTCAGGGGTGCGGCCAGCGCAACAGGGCCTAGAGGTTGCGAACCCACCCAACCAGGAGGAAGGCCCCCACACTATATGCCTGGGACTCGACTGGGCTTGCCCGGAACAGCACTCCAGAGGCTCTGAACTCCCCACAACCAGACGCAAGGTCCGGGTGGCACCACACTCTGGGGTGCGCTCTGCCTAGCCTCCTGGATCCCGGAGGTCTCAACCCCGACCCAGTAAGGTGGAGGCTCCAGCAGCACACTCCAGGAGTGCGCCCTCACTAGCTGCACAGAGGATCCAACTATACCCAGTCCCGCGTTTCAGTGCAACAAACCAGGGGAACACCCATCCAGCCTCGCAGGACACATAGCCCAGCACCCAGAGCAACCCAACAAAGTACATCAGGGGAATACATGGCCAGCCCGACAAACCACAGAACACAAGGGTCCACCCCCATAATCTGGGGGTGTGCCATGGCTAGCCATGGGGATATTGAAGTATTGCAGCTCTATGCAACACAGTGTTCCAGTGCAATTCATTGGGAGGCTGCCTGTCCAGTCAAACAGGTCCCAGAAGAAAATGACAAAATGAAAAACCAAGAGACAGTCTCAATCCCCCAGCCCACTGAGAACAAACCCGAGAGACACTGAAATAGAAGACAATCGGAGTCAAACAACTGAATTCTCTGAAATGATAGCAAATGCAGTAAAGCAACAACTCCATGAAGCTATAGAGAAACTCAAATCAGAAATAATCTTTCAGCTAAAAAATTAAACCACAATCATTATAAAAGAAATGTTGTGTGTATCTATAGAAGATCAAGATAAAAAATAGAAGAACATAAGAAAATGATGGAAACTTTGAATGAACACTATAAGACACAAACAGAATGCATGAAACAGATTCAAAGGGAAATTCAGGAAATGAAAAATTCCATGGGAAGTTTAAAAAACTGCTTGAATGAAGCTGAAGATAGAATCTCAGACCCTGAAGACAGCATTGGCGTTTATGATCATGAAAGAAGAGATATCTTAAAAATAATAAGAAATCAAGAAACAAAAATTCAACAGCTGCAAGATGATGCCAACAGAAATAACATAAGATTAATAGGCATAAATGAAAAAGCAGGTGTCAATACTAATGAACTGCGAAGACTATTGACAGAAATAATAGCAGAAAATTTTCCAAACATGGGAAGAGAATCTGATATACAGGTAAATGAAGCATACAGAACCCCAATTAACCATAACCAAAATAAACCTTCACCCAGACATATAACAATTAGGTATCAGAAATATAGCACAAGAACAAAATACTAAAAGCTGTCAGAGAAAAGAAACAGATTACCTATGAAGGAAAGCCTATCAGAATCACGGCAGACTTCTCAACACAAACCTTTAAGTTAAGAAGAGCTTGGAGTGAAGTATTTCAACACCTGAAAGACAACGTTCAACCCAGATTGATGTACCCTGCAAAACTATCCTTAAAAATGATGTTACAATATTAGTTACAAACCAGTTTTTATGTTTCAAATGATTATTCTATACTACACAAATATTTTAACAATTTCTCTTAGGTCTGTAATACCCTAAATACTTCATGTGCTATCTACTAGGCTGAAAGCAAAAATAGATGAAATTAATTTTTTTCAATTAATATGGTATCAATAAATTAAAGATTAATATGTACATAAAACACTTCTAAATATTTACAATTTTCTAGATAGTTTCTAAATAGAGATAAATTTGATACAGATTTAGATACACACTGAGTTAGAAATCTAAAGGCAAAAAAGAAAGTATAAAGAAGTACACATATAGGAGAAAGGAAGGAAAGAATTGAGGGAGAGCAGATAGAGGAAAAGAAAGGAGAGAAAGGAAAGAATGATCAGTCATTTGCTTAAAAAAAAAAGAGAAAGCAAATATGGGGAGAAAAAAGATAAAGCAAACCTAACTTTGAAATGCATGACGAAAACAACCCAGATATCAAAACAAAGACAACAAAAAGTACAAAGGAGGAAATATAAGAAATAATATACAGCTAAAGAAATGCTATAAGCATAGTAATATAAATATTAAAAAATTAAATGTCATGCTAACTTGGAAAATGGTATTACTGTATAGTACAGTCACAGGTAGGAGGAACCTAATTGTATAGGGTTTAAAGACTGGATTTCACAGCCCACACATACACTAAAGTGAATATACTATATATATTACACAGCACCTCAATATATTACTATGTACTGTATTGTGATCAATGCTGTTCTTGGAGTTATTTATTTTTTTCAGGATCACTACCAGGATTATTTCATTCTCTATTCAGCTTTTTTCTTATATGTAATTTATGGCACTTTTTGCATTCCATAGCATAATTCAGAGTTGTCATGAAAACACTTTGGTGGGCTCTGCCTTAAGACAGAAGAGAAAAATAGAGTATAGCACAGTGTAGGTATAGTGTGTGTATGTAACATACTGTATGTACTTAAGAGTATACATTATTTCATCATTTATTTAAATGATCATATATATGGGTCATTATGGAAATTATTACTGTGAGGGTTAGAAATGGGAGACACTGCTAAAGACTGACTTTTATTTAGTACCAGGGTCAAATGCTTTTCAATACAGTTTTATTTGTGTTAAGTCATGTGCAAAATGTTTTCCTATCAGGTATGAAGGTACATTGGTAGTGTGCGTCTTCATGCAACATATTAAGGAATGTAAGAAGTAGTTAAAGTAATTCTATTAAAAGTAATACTTAAGTATTATTACTTTTTATTAGTCACATTCCCATTGCTGGGATAAAATATTCAACATTTGCAACTTAAAGGAGGAGAGGTTTATTTTGACTCAGAGTTTTGGTGGTCTCATTTCAATCATGGTTGGCTCTAAGGTCAACCATGGCATTGCAGAGAGGCATGAAGCCCAGGAAGCAAAAGGACAAGAAGAAGAGGACAAGAATACACCTGCACAGGTCACATCTCCAGTGATCCATCTCCAACCAGGCCCCAACTCCTAACAGCACATTCAGGTACGAACTCATCAGTAGATCAATCCACCAATGAGTATAGCAACCCTGTGATCCAATCACCCTCTAGAAGCCCCACCTCTGAATACCTGAGACTTTTGAGGGACATTTTAGACCTAAACCATAACATTACTCAATCTTATTTTGTGAGCAAGAAATGATTTTGTGGGTAAATCTATTCTAAGCTTTAAAAAAACAATTTTGAAAAGGGGGAAACATCATGGCAGGCTAAAGACAGGGGAGCACAAGAGATGCTCAGGTGTTCATCAAGGTCCCCAGGTCTGCAGATAATGGGCAGAAAACAAAAACCCAACAACAAGAAGGCAACTTAAAGAAGAAGCCCAGCAAATGAAATCTAGTAGGCTGGGGATGTAACTTAGCGGCACAGCACTTGCTTGGCAATGCGAGGCCCTGAGTCTGATTGCTGGTACCAAAAAAGAAATCCAGTAACTGATGTGAGAATAGGCAGCAGGGTCACCTCTTGATCCTAGCACTGCTTACAGCCCAGGTGTAGCAAACATGATATCTAGGGGAAAGTTCAAATCTTCCTGGGTGAAGAAGCCTAATGCAGCAGCAGCTGCGGGGTTACCAACAGACACTCGGTCTTGCAGCAACCCAAGGCCACCTTTCTAATTCTCATCCCACTGGGAAAAGGAGCCTGGCAAGTGAGATATTCACAAGAGAGGACCTCCTCATATCAGAGCACCAGGGAACGGGCAAGCCAGAGAATCACTCAGAGGGCAGTGACTGAGTTAGGGGTTATGAGTCTTAGGGACAGAAGGAGACAAGATCGTGGTCCTGGACAGAACCCTGGAACCAAGCATTGGGGGGAAATCTATGGGATAGTGAGAATCACAGGGACTTGCTGTGCCTATGACCCTGTGGGAACTGGGAATGGAGAAAAAAGATACTGGAGTAGGGCCAGAGCAGACATTCTTCCACTGCTTCCCCCAAATGCTGCAGAGCTCTGTGGCCTTGTAAGCACCCTCCTGCCAAACCCACATGCTAGTCATTTCTATGCAGAAGGGGCCTTGCTTAGTCCTAAAAGCCACTGAATCCATGGGCTGGAAAGAAGCCCTCTGCAAAGCTGAATAACTAGGGCCAGTGGAGGGTATTTCCTGCCAGCCTCCAGAAACCACTAAAATACCAGGACAGCGAAATCTAACAAGCAAAAGAACTGCTTTGATCCTGGACAGCATGTGGGGGTGGGGTGGGGGTGGTGGCTTACTGCCTCCTGCCTGACCACTGAAGCTGACAGCCAGAAAAAGGCTAGGTGGAACCAGGACCCAGCTTCAAGTGAAGAGCTCCATGGCTGAGAGATAAGTTGGGTGGACAAAGAGCAGAGCCTGTGCCATAATCTCAACCTAGAACATGAGTTTGCTATCTGTTAGTGGAAGCAGTGTATAAAACCTGCCAAGGCAACACTCTGAGAATGCTACCGGCTCCCAAGCATGGTTCCCTTTTCATGTTTTTTTAGATTTTGTATTGTGCATGTGTGTGTGTGCTTTTTTTTTTTTCTTTTTCTTGTTTGAATATTTAATTGGTAGGTCTTTGGATATATGCACAGTTTTAGCTATGTGTAAAAATTTTTTATTGTTGCTTATAAAATTCTATGGGATATTTATAAGACAAAAGTCACATATTCCACTCCAAAACTATTTCTGGGTTTGATTTAGACTGTTAGGGAGATGACATTTCCCTATTTCTTCTTGCACCTCCCATTTACAATGTCATCTTTTCTTTAGCATTGTTATTTTCCCCCCTCAAACATTCTTTTATCTCTCAGCTTCTCCCCCTTATATTTTTATAATTTTTTCTCTATCTTCCTACCTATTCCTCTTTTTTATACATAAACTATTAAGACTATTCTAAATACTGAAGTATTTTAACATTTCACAGTAGGTTTCCCTCACTAAGGGTTGATTCACAGGATTTTGAAAATTAGTGTTTCTGTTAGATGATTAATTGGACTCAATCATCCTGTATCTTCTTTCATTATGCACTTAAATTCCATCCCTAATTCTTTCCCCTTTCTTCCCCCTTGTACTCTCATACATACCCTCCTCCCTTCTTTATAAAACTTTAATTTTTTTTTCTGTTTTAGAGTATACTTGAAGGGTACATGTTTATAAACAACTGTACAAGAGTGCTAACTATTGTTTTTGTTTCTGTGGTGTTTTATACTGACATGTCAAGTTCTCCCTCAAAGGTCATTACTTGGGTCTTTTAACATAGTGCTTCTGCTAGTTTATAAATTGAATACATCCTTTTCATTTTTCACTGAATGAATTTGAGTCTTTTCTTTCCTTTTTTTGATAAGGTTGGCTAAGTGTTTATCAATTTTATTTACTCTTTCAAAGAATCAACTCTTTGATTAATTAATCCTTTGTATTATTTTCTTAGTATCAACTGTATCAATTTCTGCTCTGATCTTTATAATTTCATCCCTTCTATAGGCTTTGGACTTGCCTGGCTCTTCTTCTAGAAGCTTGAGACACAACATTAGGTTGCTTATTTGTGCTTGTTCCGTTTTCTTGATGTCAGAATTAACTGGTATAAATTTCCCTCTTTCATTCCATTCCACAGGTTCTGGTAAGTTGTATCTGCATTTTCTTTTAATTGTAGATATTTCATCTGTGACCCACTGGTTGTTCAGGAGGGTGTTATTTAATTTCCATGTATTTATGGAGTTTTTGCAGTTTCTTTTACCATTAATTTCCAATTATTTTGCACTATGGTCAGATAATATGCATGGGATAGTTTCAGTTCCTTTGCATTTACTTAAGCATGTTCTGTGGGCTAATATATGGTATATTTTATAGAACCTGCCATGTGCAGCTGAAATGAATGAGTATTCTGATGTTGGGGGGAACATTTTGTAAACATCTACTAAGTCTATCTGCTCACAGGTTTGGTTCAGTTCTTATATTTCTTTGTCTTTGTTGTCTGATTGATCTATTTGTGACAGTGGGGTATTAAAGTCTCCCATTACAATTGTGTTATTGCTCATTTGATTTTTCATGTCTATTAATACTTGTGTTATATAGTTGGGTGCTCCCATATTTGATGCACACATATGTAGAAACACTAAATCTACTAGAAGAGAAAGTAGATAGAAATCTTGAAAACACAGGTATAGGTAGAGAGTTCATGAACAAAACCTAGATTGCACAGGAAATACTTCAAATAATCAATAACTGGGTTCTCATCTTATTAAAAAGTTTTTTTTTTTTTTTTTCACAGCAAAAGAAATCACCAACAGCGTAAAAACACAACCCACAGACTGGGAAAAAATTTTAGCCAATTTTCCCTCACACAGAGGACTTCTATCTAGAACATAGAAAGAACTGAAAAAAATCAGAACCTCCAAATTCAAAGCCCTCTCTAAAAATGGGCATCTGAGATAAATACATACTTCTCAGACGAACAAACACAAATGGCAAATAAATATATGAAAGAATGGTCAACATCACTGGTCACTCAAGAGATGCAAATTAAAACAATGGAGATTCCATCTCACTCCAGAAAGAATGGCTATTGATAGCAAATCAACCAATAACAAATGTTGGCAGGGCTGTGGGGAAAAAGGAACCCTTCTGTACTGTTGGTAGGTGTGTAGAGTGGTACAACCATTGCGGAAATCAGTATGGAGATCCCTCAAAACACTAGGACTAGAGGTCCCACTCAACCCAGGTATTCTCCTTCTCGGTATCTTCCCAGAAGAATTAAAAACATCATACCACAGTGATATACGTGCACCCAAGTTTATAACAGCACAATTTGTAATAGCTAAATCTTGGAAACAACCCAAATGTCCATCAACTGAGGAATGGTTTAAAAAGATGCAATGGAATACTACTCAACCACAAAGGAGGATACACTGGAGACTTTTATAGATAAATGGATGCAACTTGAACTATACTTATAAGTGAAATAAATCAGACTTACATGTGTAAACATCATATTGTCTCCCTGGTGTGAGAAACTGACTGAGTAAATAAGTTCTAAAATGTACAATAGATATTGTGAAATGGGAAGAAATTGTTTAAAACAAAAAAGGAATTAGGATGGTTGAAAGAGGAAAGGACAGTAGGAAAAAGGGGAAAAAATGCAAGTCAGGTATACTATTAGTGTCTCTTAGTTCATTAAAAAGGAAGGTTTATGCTAATATTGATTGAAGAAAATTTTATGCCCATGTCTTATACCTTGAGCAAATACTTTAAAGATAATAACATCTAATGTATCAACTATTGCTATTCTATTACTTTGTTATGAAATTGTTTTACCTTTTTATACACACACACACACACACACACAAATCCCCCATAAAGACTGCCCTATTTTCTACTTTTTTTTTTTTTTTTTTTTTTTGCAGCACCGGGGATTGAATTCATAACCTCGCGCCTGTCAGACAGGCGCTTAAGTCACTGAGCCAAACTCCCGGGCCTGGTTTTTTGAGGCAGGGTCACACTGTGTAGCTCAGGCCAGCCTTGTGCTTGCGTTGTAGCCCAAGCTGGCCTTGAACTCACAACGCTCCTCCTACCTCTGCCTCCCCAGTGCTGGGATTAAAGGCGTGCGCCACCATGACCGGCTCTATTTTCTACTTTTAAATTCCTCTTTTTATTCTTTTCCCTCCACCCCCCTACATATCCTCTCAAATCCCTCTTCCTCCACTTTTTTATGGATATAAAAAGAATACAATCAAAACTGCTTTTCTTTTCTTTTGTCTGCTTTTGTTTCTTTTCTTTAATTTCCCTCTCCAGTTCCCTTGTTTCCCTTCCCATTTGAACACTTTCTTCCCATTTCCCCATACCTATTATACATTCTGATCCTTAAACTTACAAATTC
>RJWM01002563.1:99139-126463 GCA_004363535.1 Dasyprocta punctata | reverse complement strand
CCCCTTAGTTTTGTGCCTTAGGGGCCGCTCTGGCCTTTCAAACACCATATTCAGGCTAATGCCCTAGCGGAGCAGAAAAGAAGGCTGGGTCTCTACTCAAGATACATAACATGCACTGGGGACCCCACATCACTGTCTTCCAGGGGAGCAGGTCACCGTCCCCAAGACCCTTGCAGAGGGCATGGGTGACTCTAAGAGGACACTCTTGAGTCAAGTCAAGGTGGTGGTTGGAGGCCCAGGCTTCAGCCAGGGCGAGCGCCTCTCAGGACAAGGCTGGCCAGGCCCTGCAGCCTCACCTCCTGCCAGGGCCAGGGCTCCCAGGGAGGCGCTCTGGGCTTTCGGGATTTCCGCCTGCCTCACTGGTGGTGGGAGAAAAGGGGGATACGCAGGTGAGACTCTCTGTGCACGCGTGTGTGTAACATACAGACAGCCAGCTACGCGGGTGATCTGCTGGCGGGGAACTTCCAGACAACCGGGCAAGGCTGCGCACCGCCTGCAAATCACCAGGCTCTGGGCGGCGCTCTGATAGCCTCACCTGAGGCCGGCGTTTCCCCTCTTAGCCCTGGGTGAGAAGGCCCACAGGAGAACGCACTTACACACCGAAACTAAAACTAGCCATGGGAGAGGTTTACGGCTGGCTCAGAAATTCTGGGTGGAAATAATGGATGGGACCCCAGTATACGACGGGCAGTGCACATTCCTATGCGATGTGGGCTGGCCCCCCTCATACCATTCCCATCAAATGACTCCAGGGGAGCAGAGAGGAGCGACTGGGTGTAGGCACTGCTGAGTC
This sequence comes from Dasyprocta punctata, assembly GCA_004363535.1. NCBI lineage: Eukaryota > Metazoa > Chordata > Mammalia > Rodentia > Dasyproctidae > Dasyprocta > Dasyprocta punctata. Next base: position 125,670 of record RJWM01002563.1, on the reverse strand, counting down.
GCTGTCTGTGCTGCCTGCGGGAGTTCCTTCTGTGAGGCCTGCGCTTCCCGGGGTGGGATGGCCTCCCTTCGGCAGTGACAGCCACCTCAGGACCCCCAAGGCTCTGCAGAATGGTTCTGGGGCGATCCCAGGTGGGTACTTGCTGTTCTCCATCCTCAAAGGGGCACACAGGAAACTTCCCTGGTATCAACAGGAAAAAACAACGAAAGCGGGAAAGAGACAGAGAGCAAAGAGGTCCTTGCGGAGTGTTCTCTTCCTGTGTAAGACCGGATGCTGGGCGGGAGGGGAAATGTCTCAGTGGACACACGGATGCAGCACGAGAAACACAACCACGACGAGGAGAGTCCTCCATGCATGCTGCCGCGGAGGCCCCGGGGGCGCAGGCTCAGATGTACACGGGCTGCTCCTGGGCCGTCAGCAGTCTGTACATGGCAGCGGGCATCGTCTTCATGTGGATCTGAGGGTGGGAAATGCGTGTTAGCGTGGGCCAAGGCTCAGAGGGGCTGCTGGGGCCCCGGAGGGACAGTGCCTCTTGTGTGACAGCTTTCAAAATACCGCCTGCAACGGGAAAGGAACAAGGAGAAGCAGGTATCTCCCCAGGCGGGTGCTCTTCCTTTTGGTCCTTTGGAAGACCGAGAATGGTTCAGATGGCAGGAGCCACTCCAGGCTTCTAACCCACCCTGCCTCCCTGTTCTCTCGGCAATGAGAGACCGGCGCTGAGTGCGGCCAGGACTTCCGGCAAGCCGTGCCGGGCAGACGCCTCTGCAGGGCCACTGTGGCAGCGGGTCTTGAGTCCGAGATTGAAGTCGCCCAACTGCATTTGGTGGGAGTAACGGGGAAAACCAGAGCAAACGTGGGCAGCAACAGAGGGAGAGTGGAAGAGAAGGGGAAAGGGGGCCTGCTTTTCCGTCACAGAGGTGTTCTCGGGCAACCCCCCTCTAATGGTTTAGCGTTTGGTCAGGGACGGGGGCTCTGGGTACTGAGGAGCAGCTGGAGGGAGAGGGTGCTCAGGAAGGTTCCCTGGAAGACCAGCATGACTTGAGGGGCCCCTGATGACGCCCCCAGCCCCTCTCCAGCCCAGCCCTCACTCCTACCTCCCCAACAGCATTGGAGAGGATGTGGACAATCTTCTCGTGGGGGGTGGCCACCACGCTCTGTCCGTTGATTTCGATGATCCGATGTCCCACGCGGACGCCGCCTCTCTCAGCTATGCCACCACGCATGAGGCTGCAGATCTAGCAGAGCCAAAGACCAAGTTAGGCCTTGTGGGCAGCAGCAGGTCCCAGGAGTGTGTGAGTGTGTGGAGATGGAAGACCGTCTTTCCTGGCACCCCAAATCCCCGGCAGGTGCATCTCCGAGAAGCTGATATGGCCAGGCCTAGAGTACTTAAATCTCAGGCTCTTCCCAGAAGAACGGGTTCCGCAGACCCACACAGCCACCCCGTCACGCAGCCCGCACAGCGAACGCAGCATGTTGCTGGACTTCACGGCACACTGGACTCGGACACTGTCATCCCCCTGGGCCTTGGTAAGAAGAGCTGCCTGAACCTGTCATCCAGGTGACGGTGCTTCCAACTGCCAGCCTGTGCAGCACAAGCTATCACTGTTTCTCAGAGTCACAGCTGTGTTCACACATGGACCTTTAGCGCTGGCTGTGTGAGCCAAAGTGGCACTAGGACCCCAATGGGTGGTCCACAGTGTGATAAACTAGAGAGGACAGGCACCTTTTGACCTTCCTAATTCAATGGCCCCTGTCACTGCGTTCAGACAACGACACTGCTGTTTATGATAGGGCAGCCAGGCACTGGGGTAGGCAGGGCCTGCGGCTACCAGCAAACAAGCCCTTTGGTGAGCCCCGCCTCACACACCAAGCAACTCAAGTTCTCCAAAAAGAAATGTGTGAGCTTACTAAGTTGATTCTACACTCCAGAATGTGAATCTTTACTTGAAAGCCATAGCAAGGAGACTTGGCAGCAAGCGTGCTTAGTGTTTCTGAAGTTTGTGGGTCCCTCAGGCTCTCAGGTGCTCTGCTCCAAACATCCCCTGGCTGCTGTCCATATCAGAGACAAAGCCAAGGCTCTAAGGCTGACGTGCGGTTCAGGGCCACCTGCTCAGCATTCATGAGGCTCTGGGTTCAATCCTCAGCACTCCCAAAGAACAAAACCCCAGTGGTATAGTAAATTAAAAAACCAACGGGTGGTGGTGCATGCCTATAATTTTAGCTTCTCTGGAAGCTGGTGGTAGGGTGGGGGTGGGGGCGGGGGAATTACAAGTTTTCAACCAGCCTGGGCAACTTCGTGAGAAATTGATTCAAAATTTAAAGACAGGACTGGAGTGTAGGTCAGCAGTAGAGTGCTTACCTAGCACACAGCCCCAGGCTCAATCCCCAGCATGCAAAAAAGACAAAACAAAAAAACCAAAAAAGTAAAAACCCATCCCATGATGGGTGCTCTCTGCCTCTGGGACAGGGCGTGGAGTGAGCTGTACTTACAATTCCATTTTGGACACTGAAACCCAGCTGGTAGCGAAGGTCTGGCCTTCTGATTAACACGGTGGTCACCGGCGGACACCTCACAATATTCAGCTTGACTCGAGACTGATTCTTCAAGCCCTTAGACATGAATAAAGCGCAGTGAGGACGGTGACTGCTGACGCAGACAGAGTAAATGTCAGCACCAGCTGCCCAGGCAGAGGCAGCCCCACCACGACAGGCTGAGTGTCTGGGCTGGTGTTGGCTGTTTTAAGGTGTTTTTTGCTCAGACACACTGCTGTGGGTGGAGTCCCCACTGGTCAGCCCTGCTTCTGGTGCTCCCTGCAGGGGAGGTCAGTGCATGTGGCCAGCAGTGACCACCTGACCGAATCCCCATCTGGTCTCACAGCTGATTAGGAAGTCTCTCAGGGTCAGCTGCTGACCCTCTCCTCCAAGAGCTGGAAGTGAAGGGGGAAGTTGTTTCTAAAAGACAGTGTTTGGGGTGGGTGGGCAACCTCTTCTCCAGAAGACAGCCACCAGGGGTGGGACAGGGGTGTGGGGACAAGGTGCACGTTATCAAGTCTGTGGCGTCCCCTGGAGACAGCACCACTGTGGTTCACCGGTGGGCTGTCTGCGCCCTCTGCAGGTTGGGCAGGAAGAGCATCCCAGGAGCTCAACGGCAGATCCAGGAAAGGTGTGCATGAAGCGACTGCCTCCTCGCCCACAAATCGAGAGCTGCGAACTCCACAGCTCTCGCTGAGTGTCACTCCCTGCCCAGCCCGCAAACCTTTTTCTGTGGAGGGTCAGAACTCACATTTCACATTTTGCAGACATGGACAGAAACACAGACATGGACATTAACTTGCCTAGTCCAAGGACTCCGAGGTCGGGATTGGGATCATGGTCCACTACTCACAAACTGTGCCAAGCAGAGGTGAACCGGGCTAGATACCTCTAGTGCAAACACAGTTAGTGGCAAGAGTGTGACCTGCTGCTCTGGCAGAAGAGCCCCACACATCTTTGAAGCGATGACGATTTGCTTAGACGGCAGGCTGCACAGCTGCTCTCTGTGCTGGTTCTGTCTTCAGTCTGCTTGCCGATGGGTGTAAACCACTGTGCTGTGGCCCCACGGGAGCAGCTCAGCAGCACTTACGGGGAGTTTGAGTTCTGGGCTCCTCACACCCCAGACCGAAGAATCAGAAAATCTAGGAGTGGGACCCAATAATCTGTGCTGACAAGTCTTCCAGGTGACTGCTGCACGCTCAGTTTGGGAACTGCAGGAGAATGCCCCTGCAGACGCTGGCCTCGCCTGCACCCAGGTGACTTAACTTCTCCAGGAGTGACTAGGCCTACAGATGTGAATCTACTGCTCCACTGAAGAAGGTGCTAGTGAGGCTGGGGGTGGGCAGCTTGTAGGGTGCTGGCGGGTTCAGTCACTACACAGCCTGATCCCAGCCAGCCATCTCCAGGCAGTACCACGCCTGAGCACCCCGGGGACCACTGCTGCACCAAAACCCATGGAACCACAGTGAAACCAGCCCCCAACCACCGTGACGGCAACTGCCTGACACCGAACGCTGACTCCTGCCTGGGACCGACCTGGAGATTCACAGGAGCTGTTTCGGTTCATCTCCCCAGTGAACCGGCAGCTATAATTACCTCCGCTCTACAGAAGAGGAAGTTGCGGCTCAGAGGTACTGAGCGACTCAATCAGGTTCCCAACAGCCAGCTTCAATCCCAGATGGGTCATTTTCAAAACCCACAGTGCTCTGTCCTCTGCACATGCGGCGAGAGAGTACCTTCCATGGTTAAGGCTTGCTCCGTGAAGCAGGAGCCGGGGACAGCAACAGAAACGAAGGTTCCTAAGTCTCTTACTCCAGTCATGACTTGGGGATGTGTTTTTAGGTCACTTTCCTACATGGTAAGAGTTCTTCAGAGCACCTGCTCCTCTTCTTCCTGCCTGATCTTTGGGTTCCCACTGCTTTTGCATGATTAAATTTGTCCTCTCAAGGTGAATGGGACTCAGTCTCTCCACCTTTGGCATCTCTTGGCTCACTGTTCTGACCTGCTCTGTTTCCTGGAGGACTAGAATCTTCTGATCAATAGTTGTCATTGGTGTGTGATGTCACACTAGGTGACTCACTGCTCACACTCATTTCATTGTTACAAGTGTCTTTGAGGGGTTTGAGATACCTCTTGGGGAACTGTCTCAGTGAACGGAATGGTATGAGGCAAAGGTGAGTCTCTGGGTGAGAAAGTCTGCAGATGATCCTGGCCCTCTACACCACAGCCGCTCCCATCATCCTGGTGGCCGGGGAGGGAGAGCGCTGTTCTGGCTTTCTGCTTGCCGCAGGGGCAGTAAGGAGGCCCAGGCTCCAGGGGTGCTGCTTTTGGCAGAAGTAGCGGGACCTTGGAGGCTCTACCTTGCTTACGTCTTAAGTTTTCTCATTTTCCCGGCAAATGGTCAAACTTCTGACGTCTTGGCCAGTTCCAAATTCTTTACTTCCTTTTAATGTGTGTTTTTCTAAATACCTTAGCCCACAATACTAAATCTCCACTATTGCACTAAAAACACCTATTACCTGAGATTAAATGGGTTTTTCCTGTAGAACACATGCTGTAGTTCATGAAGGGCAGCTCAGACATCACTCGTGAATATTTCTCTGTCCTTTGAGTGCTTCCTCTTTTTGAGCCACTTCCAAAACAAACGAACAACCCCCGGATCACTTGCCGTGTCAGGACAGGTGTTAGGCTCTGGAGATTGGGTGGAGAAGGCACTGCTGGGCACCCTGCAGCTCGGGGAGGCTGGACAGGAGAATGCCAGAACCAAGACAGGCTGCGGGCTGGAGTCCCTTCACCTCTCTATGACCACACACCACAAAACCTGGATCCGTGGGACACACGGCTAGGAGGCTAAGTCAGGAGTGTGGTGCCAGAGTAACCACCCTTCAGACAAAGCCACCTGGTTTAAATGTTCACACCTCGTAACCACTGGATTATTTAGGGATTCTGTGCAATTGAGAAAACCTTCCAGCACATACTGAAAAGCAAGACAGCAACCTTGTTTTCTCAGTGTTACCTGGGAAATTCACATTGCGCTGGTAGGTTCGTTTACGTGAACTGATTTAAGATGCCTCATCGGTCCCTCAGTGAGAGAATATCAAGACTGGGAAAAATGTGCTGCGAGATGAGGCTTAGACAAGCGGCAATTTGAAATAACCAGACCGTGTATTTGCTGTTTTCCTCATCAGTGTTTCACGTTGGGTCCCATTAACTTAGATTTCTGAGGTGGCATTTTACTAGGGGTGCCAATTAAATAAATGGTCATTCCATTCCCATGACAACAGTGGAATGGTGTAGCAAATTAAGAAATATGGTGGGAGGGTGAGGGGTGGAAGGGGAGCAGAGGACAGAAGCCAGACTGGTCTCTATAGTAACAGGAGAGCAGGGAGACGGGGCTCCTGCTGAGGGGTACGGAACCTGGGCTCCAGTTTAAAAAGGAAAAACCCAAAGGATAGGACCATGGAGCAAATGGTAGATCCAAAAACAGACACTAACATGCTTCACTTACTAATGATTACACTACAGGAATTCATTATAATGGGAACAGTAAGAGCTAGAGAGCTCAGTCTCTGTAACTCTGGAAATAATACACTGCTTCCTGTAATCTAGGTGGGAAACTAGAACTATCACCATCCCCAGGGGCTTGCTGAAAATGTAGAACCCATTTGAGACCTGCCAAGTCAGAGCGGCACTTACACAATACCCCTGGGCGGTTCCCATCGGTTTGAGAAACACTGATTGATCAGAACTTGAGTTCCTTGCTAAAGTCATTGCAGAGTCCTAAGACACACTGAGACCCACAGGAACAGGAAGTTCTGAAGCCCAGACAGGCCCTGGCCAGGGGTTAGCTGAGGGCATCTGTCCAGATGTAGGCAGGAGAGTGTGTTGTCTAGAGAACTAAAAGAACATTAAAAAGCCCACTGACAGTCAAGTCTGCGTCTGGGCCTGGCAATGCCACCTCTCGGCGAGCGGTAAACCTTTTCTCCTAAGCCGAGAGGGGCCACAGCGGGGCCATCTGCGTTCTCAGCACAGCTGCGGGTCCAGGACATGGTAAAGCTCGATGGTCTGAGCTGGGGCCCACCCGCAAGCCAGTGTCTGCTGAGGGCAGCCACCAAGCCAGTGGTTTGTTTCTGTCTTCATCGGTTCTGTCTCTGTGCCGTTAGGAAAGTCATTTAACCACGGAGACTCCACTTACAGACGCCCAAGTTCAGCTCTTGGAACAAACCTTTCCTGTTAGGCGACAACTCAGACAGCACTGGTTTCTCTCCACCTTGACGTGGGGATCCATGGGACACAACAGTGCCCTACATGGCCTGAGAAACGCCCAGCGGTCCGCGAGTCTTACACGCCCTTCATCCAGTCTCATCTTTGTGAGGGTGCTGGAGAGGGGTGGAGAGTCCAGGCTCACCAGACAGCTTGGGGGCCACGAACAAGCCTTCTGCGCCTTCTGCCAGGCCTCTTCCCACCTCCACTCAAGGTGACCTCTTGCCTCAGTCAGCGCAGGCTGTTGTAACAAGCGCTGCGGCCTGGGTGGCTTCAGGTCTGAGGTCAAAGCCAGCATGGTGGGGTCCTTGTGAGAGTCCTCTTCTGGGCTGCAGGCAGCTGACTTCTGGCCACATCCTCACGTGGAACAGCAGGGCCAGAGAGCTCTCTGGTGTCTCTTTTGTAAGATTCTATTCATGCGGGCTCCACCCTCATAAGCAAATCCTCCCCAAGGACCCCATCTCTGATGTTACCACTTCGGATTAGGGCTTCCATATATGCATTTGGAAGGACACGTTCAGTCCAACACACCCATCTTCTTGCCCTTTGTCTTAGCTACTTTTCACTTGTTGCTGAGACAAAATACCTGATGCCCAAAATTAGGAAAGAAAAGGTTTATTTCTCACAGTTTTTGGAGATTTTAGTCTATATTTAGCTGGCTGCAAGGCAGAATGGCATGGTGGTAGCCGCCATTCATGGTGGCCGCCAACAGCCAGGCCAACCACAAGAGAGGGGAAAACACGCCTTCTTCCGGCCCTTACACTGTATGTCAGTTCCACCCCTGGGTGGGCACAACACTCACATCGCCAATCCCAGCGTCAGACAACAAACCAGTCACAAATGCCAGACTCAGCTCCATCCATGATTATAGAGGCTTAAATGGGGGCCATCTGACCACACTATAACACCCTCTTACACTCTGCCAGATCAACCCTCCTCACCAACTTCCCTCTCCTGACTTCTCTCTCCTACATCTGAACTTCAGCATCTATGCAGGGTTTCTAAGCCCGGCTTTCTAGGCAGCTGGGGCTGGATGATTCTTTGCATTGGAGTCTGTCCTGTGTTCTACAGCGTTCTGGGCAGCATGTCTGGTCCCCACTGACTGGATGCTGGTGGCACCGTTTCCCCTGGGGTGACAACTGAGACTGCCTCCAGGCCACCTGAGGTGCATGAGATCACCCTCTGCTGAGGTCCTGAGCTGGGATCTAGCACTTGACTAGACCCCCTCCCTGGGACAACCCTGCATAAGAGGCAGGTGATCTACTGGCTGAGGAACCTGGCATTCCCAATGATCTACTGTGTCACCACTGTGCCTCGGTTTCCAGATGTGTACAACAGGTGAAACAACAGTGGCTGCCCCACAGGAGGCCTCTGCGGGGCTCAGTGAGGTGGTCCACGTGTGTGCTCAGCACAGCACTTGATCACTGTAGGCCCCAGTCCCGTCCCTTCTCTCTTTGAGACCTGTGCCCCATGCCCCCATGAAGCAGTATCCGAAGTGATCAGTAAGTCGTTTGTTCACTGTGGGGCAGAGAGATGGCAGCGTGGGTTGCTCCTTCCTCCCACCCTGGGTGGCTCTCAGCTCGCCACATCACCATGGCAGCACCAGATGGGCTCTCAAGGCTGGGCTCGGACCCTGTCCCCAGGCCAATGTCAGTTCGCCGTCCATCCATTTAAGGGCAGATGTCTGAAGGTCACAATTTAGTTTTCACTACATCAAGGTCAATTTAAACATCACTGTATAAATTTTTCCCCTTCTGCACACTCATAGCCTTTAAGGGCCCACTGAACCCTCTCAATGACACAATTCTCCTCACAGGGTCATTCCAGCCTCTCCAAGGTTCAGCTCAGCACCTAGCAGAAGCCTAACTCAACAAGTCTGATGAATATCCACGTTCAAGACGGATCCTCTCACTTTCTTATTAACACACAGCGTGCGCTGCACGATGATGTTTAGTTAACCACAGACCACAACAGCACAGCGAGATGACAGCAGAGAGAAGCTGACAGGTACCCTGCGGCTGTTCTAACACCACAGCATGACTCACTGTGTGTGCACTTGTGGCAATGCTGGTGTCATCGCCTCTACTGTGTTACCTGTCGTGGAAAAGCAGAGCCCAGTGCTGGGGTGTGGCTCGGTGGCAAAGCACTCGCCTGGCATGCATGAGGCCCTGGGTCCATCCCCAGGACCACCAAAAAGAAAAAGCAAAAAGCTCCCCAAACCCAAAACAGCACACACACTTCGGTACAGCACATAATACTTGGTGATGATGATGAAACCGCTACTGGTTTACATGTTCTCTCTGCGACACTTTCTGCTGCTATTTTAGAGGGCAGTGCTCTTTACCGTGTGCTGTGACACGAACAAGAGTCACACAGGGCTCGTGGTCACTGTGTGTTCTGCTTGCACTGAGGCCACCTCTAGTGACTGACTAGCTCCGTGTACATCTTCCGTGGCTGTAAAAGGACAGCACTGCCTGATGGCCCATTTCTGAGAACAGGAGCCCTGTGACTGATCAGCCCTGTCTGTGTATCAGGCAAGGACAGAATTTATTTATGAAAAGGGGCAGCTGTCCCTGAGTCACTCACACGCACCTGCGTGCTCTATCCCCTTCCCTGCAGACGAAGATGATGGCTTTTGGAAATTCGCTGTATGAATTTACCCATCTCTCCCCCAAAGTTACGTGCCATTAGCCTTTCACAAAACCCCAGGGCCCCAGGCTGCCTGCGATGCTGCAGTACTGTGTGGGAGCTCAGGGGAGGAGCGTGACGTCCACCACTGGCCATGCAGTCCGAGAGCACCAGTGGGCTTGAAAGACCGCGCACGGACTCTTCACTTCTAAGAAGAAAATCTAATTTCTTCCCCTGAAAGACTTACATTAATTTCTTTTAAGTAGCTCTCCTTGGCTTGTATAATTGCACCAGTTCAGGGTGAAGAGTAAGGAAGCCTGTTGTGGTCTGAGAGGGAACACCTGGCCTGCAACCGTTTCCTTCTCATGGCTCTGGGGAAAAGACGGACTCATCTGCGCCTCAGCGTTCTCAGGTTTGGTACATTTCCGTGACTTTTAACGGGGATGGTAAATCTGGCTATGGTATTAGACAGTGGAGGTATGCACACCAAGCCTACTGCCCTGATCTATACAAAACTTGTGGAAGAACTTGCAAAGCGTAACTCGAGGGTAAGCTGCCTGAGTGCCCGTCAGGGCCTTTTATGTTTGTGTGTGTCTCAGAGCCTGACACTTGGAAATGCCTTCATAAATATTAATGACCGGCGTGCAGTCACACTCGTGTAATTTCAGGTCTACCAGACAAGTGTATACTGGCATTTCCCCGTGTCCACCTACCTTAATAATGCTCTGACAGGTGGACAGAGGCAGGCCCACCAGGCTGGTGCCATTAATGGACATAATCTGGTCCCCAATATTCAGCTTCCCTGACTTCTCTGCGGGGCCACCATGCATCATGTTGGCTATGATCACGGTGGGCAGGATGGATCCCCAGCCAGACTCCACAATCACAAGTCCCAGGATTTCTCCTTTCTGCTTCTCTATGAAAACCTGAAAGGAGAAAAACACTTAGAAAGCCTGAATCAGACATCACGAAGGACAGGAATCAAAGCCATTCAGCTCTAGTCTGGGAAAACAGGCAGACATTTCCCATCTGACTCCAGTCCAAGTGAGCTCTTGTGTTCGTGGTCTCTGGCATCTGCAGTCAGTAGGGAAGTGAAGGGTTTCACACAGGACCAATGCAGTTTTTCTATTTTGCCCTTAGTTCTCACTGGTAATCTGGCTTCTCACAACCACTAGGGGTGTCAGTTTTGGGTTTTGGTTGTCAGTCACCCCCAGTGGCAGGGGAAGAGGCTCTGGTGGTGGGAGCACTGGTGGCCTGTTACAGCTTCCAAGAATAGTTTTCAAATTCTCTACACAGGCTCCATTTCACAGTGCTTCATAAATTCTCCAACATTTAAGAATCCTGAGTGAAACACACAGAAGCACTTCTCTGCGAGGAAAAAGAGGTGATGCTGAGGTTACCACGACCAAAAGGCTGGGAGGGTACATGGGGAGACCACACCTGGACACACGTAACACTGGACACTTGTGGGGTAAAATGAGAGAGAGAGACAGACAGACAGAGACAAAAAGACACAGAGAGGATGTGTGTACCAGGGACTCAGAGCCTCCCTCACAGCTGGTGCCCCACTCCCCTAGCTGCCAAAGCTCAAACTTGGCAGCTGGCGCCTTCTCTGAACAATGCCCTTGCCCAGACGGGAAACACCTCCCTTGAGGATTGAATTCTGCCCACCTTCCAGATTCATATGCTAAGTGCCAACCTCCAGAATCTCTGGTGCCTCAAGACAGAGGTAACGAAGCTCAAGTGAGGTCACGGGGCGGGCTCGGATCCAGTATAACCTGCGGCATTGTAAGAGGAAATGTGGACACACGGACACACGGAGGGAGAAGAGGATGTGAAGACACAGAGGGATGGACGCCGCGGAAGACAAAGCCCCTCTATCGGCAAAGAGGAGAGGCTTGAAGCACTTCTCCTCACGGTCCTCAGAAGGAATCAATGCTATCTTGATCTTGCCCTGTGGCCTCCAGCCCTGAGAGATACATGCCTGTTGTTGCAGCTGTCCAGTCTGTGGCATTTTGTTGCAACAAACTAACATACCCCAAGCCCAACCTTGGCCCATGAGTGACGTGGGGTACAGACACCAGCTAGCTCGCTTGCCCTACGGTGGAACAAAACTGTCCAGCAGTGGGTCAAAAGAAAACTTTGTCGCTAAACATTCTTTAGTCTATGGAATGACTAACCCTGTAGTCAGACTCGCAAACCCTTCGGTTCTGACCCAGATCTTATGCTGATCTGTCTCCCTCTATTCCTTCACTCACATCCTGCTCTGAGCCATCTTCCTGATTCCCCAGCAAATCTGGGGCTCTCTGACCTTCGTGATTCTGAGATGTTGAGTTCAGCTCTCTGCTTGCCCCTACATGTTCTAAATAACTCCTAGCCCTCCAGACCAGCTTCGGCAGCCTTATCTTCCTCCAGATACTCCCAGATGGCTTGATCTAAAGCAATGGTGTGCTCAGGGTCTATCTCCTGACCTGTGATCTGCTCTGCCTGGCTGACAGCTGCTGGCTTTGACCGGTGCTTGGATTGGAGCCATTGCTAAACATTTTCAGGGCTCTTACCTAGACTGAGGGCTTCGTATGGGCAGAGGCAAGCTCTAACCTGCCTCTAGAACCCACTCAAGGGTTGGGATTCCCGGGACCAGAGGATATGCTGCCTCTCTGTATTGGTTCATGACAGCATTTAATAACAGGGCCCCGGGATGGAAGAGCTGCTCCACAGTGTCCTGCCAGAGTCTCGCCCTTCAGTCTTTGTGCTCTTCTTCACTTCCATGTCCGAGCTGCCCTAGCCCACCCAGGGCCCACCCTAGCCAGCCCAGCCTCAGGAAAGTACCTACATCTTTGCAGTTTTCCGACTTGGAGAAGTGAATCAGGTCGTCGTTGTACATGTCCTGGGTGTTGAGCAGGTCACTGTACTCCTTCTGGCTGAGGTCTTCTGGGTTAATCCCATTGGCCCTGAGGAATTCCTGGTATGCAACGCTGAACGCCTGCCCTATGGACTGTGCAATTAGCTGGGCCTAGAACAGCAGCCAGAGCAGAAGATGGTGGTCAGTGGCAGAGTTGCAGGTGGGTGCCTGGTGTCCCTCCCATGCCCACAACAGTTTCCCTGGAGCTTGGGGGGTCTGAGACATTGGGTAGGCCAGAGGTTCTGCATCATGCACACCAGAGCCTACCAGGAGCCATTTTCAAAATCCCTGGGGACACTTCAGATTATGACAGTGATCCTAACAGTGCTACAGGCATTCGGCAGACAGGAGTCAGAGACGCTGGACACCCTGCTACACAAAGGGAAGTCCCTTGCGGAGACAGGTGGTTCTGCGTTGTGGATGGTTTTCAAATATCCTGCTGGGTGCTCACCTACATGTAACATGCTTCCAATCATTTGTTTCCAGAACTGAACCCTATCTTGGGGATAAACACAAAGACTCTTTGTGTGACTTTGACATACACTGAGTGTTTAAGGAATAATACTGTATGAATGGAAGGAAGAACAGTCCTTTGCTTTATTTAGGACTTTACCAGGAGTGAGCCTCGTAACCTTGGGAAATCAATCATCCACGTCACTGCTCTTCATGGAATCTGAGTGGCTAATACATCACATCTCTATGAGCCAGCACATCCACTGCGGCCATTCTGCTTGTGTTTCCATATTCATATTCTTATTTAGCCCTCAGTTTCTAGAAAGTACTGACAATATTGCACAGAATACCATGTTCTCTTACAGTCAGATTTATTAATCAAGTAGATGTGAGTATCTGAAGACTCTGCTATGGCTTTTGGAGTGGTTAGACCTGAGCATTTAGATGTTTCGCTAAGATTTTACCTTAGCTTGCTTTCTTTTTATTTCTCCTCTGTCTTATGTTTATACATACATTGATTATTTTGCAAAAAACTTTTCAAAAGGTTGTGTTAGACCCGGCAGAGTCAGGAACCCTGATCTGGTCCAACCCTGCATTTTTCAGGTGAGGAGACTGAGGCTCTAGGGTTACAAAGTTACAAAGCTCACAGGAAGTGAACTTTGCTTCCATTGCCCTTTTCCATGCACCAGGCTTTGGTAACTTTCCCCTGTACCAATTAAGCAACATTACTAAACAGAAGAGCCAAGAGCAACTAAGCACTCCCTGGTGTCTACACTGCACATCAGGACCCTGGTGTGAATCCTGACATCACTCTAGGATGGGAGTGTGTGGCTGTCTGACACTCTTGAATCTGTGTTTCAGAATTCAGAAGTGCTGAGATTCTACAAAGGTAACAGGGTGCCCATATATATACTGGGCATTGTTCAACAACCTCTGGGGAGCTGTCCTGCAAATGAGCACAGTGACATTTCTGTTGCAAAATGTAACAGATTTATGATAGACTTGTCAATCCTGTAAATTGCCTGGGGCAGTTCAAATCACATTTATCACCCAGCTGACTGCAAAAATCCTTAGGGTCTGTATTACTGTCTCCACTGAAGAGATCAGGAAACAGATTGAGTAGCCAGTCTCTGAGAAGGGATGGTACTGGGGACTGAATCTGGGGCCTCCTCCAGCTCAGCATACAGATGGCCTCTCTGCGAAATTCTGATGTGCAAGAGAGCACAACCAACACTTCCCTAGGGCAATGTTCAGGAAACACAATTATAACCTCTATACTTCTTTTTCCACTTTCCCCAACTGTCAGTCAAGACAACTAATTAATAGCAATGCCAGCACTTTTTGTGTAGTTGACACTAGGAAAAGAAATGCTTCACTTTTCTCAGGGAGTCTGGTGACTTCACATGCCAAAAGTCACACCAAGAACCAGCCCCCTCACTGCTGCTGTAAAAGTTCACTGCTGCCTTCATCAAAGCGAAAAGTAGGGTTGGTCTGCCTCCTGTCTTCTTGGAGGAAGGTTGTTTATGGCAACTAGGTAAACAGGGGGTGGAGAAAAAAGGGCACTGTTCTCCTAGGTAGAGGAGGACTTCCTGTTCCACAGGAGACTAAGATCTTCTTTCCCTAGATGGGGGCAGTGACCACCATTCACGGCTCTGACGTGGCCTTCTGCAGGGCTGGGGAGGCTATGCAGTTCAAACTGTCACCTGCTGCGGCCCTGCCTGGGAAGGGAGCCCTGGAGCCCCAGGGTGGGTAGGTGCTTGGGGGCAGCTCGAGAGTCAAAGCAGTTCTGGGGACAATCCTGGACTAAGACCGGATGAAGGGATAACATCTGTCGTAACCAAGTTCTTCAGTGTTGACCTTGTCACCTAGCAGAATGAGGACTGGGAATTACTGGAGGAAGGAGCTGGGGTCGAGTGGGTGGTACGCCTACTGCTTGGTAGGAACAGGGAAGGATGCCAACTTTCCTGTCACCCCCAGGACAGCTGTGAACATTGTGCTTTCCAAAGGCACCAGTGCGCAAGTGAGGCCTGCTCGAGCCCCTACAATCCGGGTCTGCCCACTCTTCTCTCCTTCCAACCTGTCCAGGAGCAAGGCCTCTTCTCCCTTCCCAAACAAACTGCCTCTGGGCCTTTGCACTTGCTTGGACTCTTTGCCTTTGCTCTTTCCTTACTCTCACTTCATTCAGGTCTCTGCTCAAATGCCATCATCATAAGAAAGGATTCTGCTGATTGTCCCACTTGAAACAGCTCCATCTCTCTGCTCCCTGACCCTATTTTATTTTTCTGCAAAGCACTTCCCACTACCTAGTTTTACATTAAGAATATTTTTTTTCTCTCCCTTCAACTATATACCATCTACGGTAGGTTTTATTCAGCCCCGTATCTTTGGCTCTAGAACACTGGCTGACACACAGTAGAAACATGTTTAATGCATGATGAATTAGACTGATTCAGCCTCTGAGAAATCCAGAGTCTGGTCACCCACTGGCTGTTCAGATCACCCAAAGGGAGATTCGGGAAAGCCGCCCTTACATCCTCGGACTCAAAGACGTGGCAGATCATCTTGTACTGCCTCTTCCCGTCCTGCGATGGGTGGGAAGCCTCCATGTTCTCCTGGGAGTTGGAGCGGGGCATCCGCCGGCGTGCCATCAGCACCACGATATTCCCGATGTCTGCAATGTAGGAAATGGTCCGCAGAGGGTGGTCCATCATCGTCTCCTAGAGGCAGAGGGGGACGAAGAGTAAGCCCGGCACAGCATCTGACGACCCGTGTGAGGGACAGTCTGTCACCCCGCAGCTCGGCTAACTGCGATGCACAGTTGGGGTGCACTCTAGGGTTCACCATAAGGACCCTACTGGCAGGTTTGTGTACAACCCCCAGGTCTGAGAACATTTCCCTAGGCTAGCGAGCAAAAATGATCTGTGGCACCCGAAAAGGAGTAAGAAATTTCAAATATTTATTGTTTTCATGTGCATGTTTTTCTTTTCTTTTCTTTTCTTTTTTTTTTGCAGTACTGGGAATCAAACCAGGGCTTTTGCACTGAGTTATATCCTTGGTCTTGTACTTGGTATTATTTTGAAACAGGGACTTGATAAATCACTAAATTGCAGGGTCTGGGTCCAATCTTGTGATCCTCCTGCCTCAGCTTACTGCAGATATGGGCTTATAGGCATGTGCCACCACATCCAGCATGTGTGTAAATTTCTTAAAAGGTTTATCTGTCCACATTAATTATAAGGAAATAGCCCAGCCCCACCCAGCAGCAGGTACTATATATTACTATATATGAATGTATCTAGAAGCTCAGCCTCGGGGGGCAACAGGCATAAACTGCAGTAGGATGCTACGGGCTTCCCCTTGGAGACGGTGGGAGCCAGCTGGTACCTGCGTGTCAGCATTCAGTACTTTGATTCTCTGGGTTGAGATGAAGAGATCCACTTCAGTCATGGGTTGAGATTCCCCTTCAGGAGCCTGAGAAGAAAAGCACACCAAGAGAAAGTTGGTCATGTTACCTGGACCCGGGTGAATGAGCAAGGCTGGCTGACACACAGAGGCACCAAGACACAGTCACCAGAACGGCAACGCAGACTCCAGGGGTCAACTGCCAAGGCCAAAGCCATCACAGAGAGGATGGACGCATGGACGAGTCAGCACTGCTGCGTTACTGGGGAAGAGGCAGAACTCTTTCTGCTGCATCCCCTACAGAAGCAGAAACTCATGGAGTAGATCTGACTCTGCCCAATGGTGGGAAATGGCCCTTTCTGCAAGGGTTTTAGACACTGAAAGGTAAGGGCGACTAATACCCATGACCCGGGGGAAGTTGTTTAGAATTTGCCCATGCGGGGGCTGGTGGAGGGCAATGTTTAGAGCAGGTGCAAATGAAGCCATTCAGATGCGGTTCTGGTAAGAGGGTCTCCATGTTCACACACCACCAGAGCAACACAGAAGCAGCTGCCCACTCCTGAAGCCACCCCGTTATGAAAGAGCCCCGAGCCATCAACATCCCCGGAGTAGTTCATAAGCACCTAGAAGCTCCACAACCAAAAAAAGCACAATCGGATTCATTTAGGGCTGAACTCTGCACATGTGTGGTTATTAGCGAGTTTTCTTTTTTGCATCCAGCAATCTGACAGATCCCCAAATCGAACACAACTAGAATTGGACAGACCCAAACCCCTGTCACGTCATTGCTCCTAAAGGACTGGAACTTCCACCCTACTACAGGATCCATTTAGCATCTCCAATCTGCGCCCTGCTGTTCCTCTGAAGTGAAATGACTCATGAGCAACAGAAAACAGCCACCTGAGGCGACAGTGTTTTGAGAAACGCTGGTTTATGGGGCGGTTCAAAAAGAAATTTGAACAAAAAGTTGCTGGATGCAGAAAACAAAAACACGAAATAATAAAAAGGCAAAACATAAACAAATGAAAGAAAAAAACAGGCATAACACCAAGCTGATGAAGTTGTTTGTACTGCACCTTCTTCCTGCTTTTGGCTAATTTCTGGGCCATCTGCTTAGCATGGAACAAACAGAGACAGGAGAATAGTTAGAAAAGAATTTGCAGAGACTCAGAGTCCAAAAGGGAGCTGACAGACCAATACTTGTGGTATAAGGTGTTCTGGTGGGAGCAGGCCTGGTTTAAAAAACCCTAAAGATAAATTACGTCCCAAATCAGAATTTTGTATGTGGTGAGGGAAGTGGGATGAAGGAAATGTACTGAGGTCTTTCTGATACTTAACTGCAACTGACTTTTTTCAAAGAATTAACTTTCTGTTTTTTAATTTTTCTTTATAGTATATCCATTTTCCTACTATACTGAATCCAGCCTAAATTATATCTACTTTCTTTGGGCTTAATTTTCTTTTCAGCATCTTGAGATAAAGAGTTAAATTATGACCTTTCGAACTGTTTTCTTATATTTAAGGTATGAATCTCCCTCAAAGCATGGCTTTGGTTGCCTCCCACACATCTTGGCATGCTACAATTTAGTTAGTGTTTTCCATTGAAACGTTTTCTAATTTCACCTAATTTTTTCTTTGAGCCTTGAGTCATTCAGAATTGTATTATTAATTTGAACACACCAGGGGATTTTCTAGTTATTTTTTGGTACTGGTTTCTGCATTAATTTTATTATGGTCTGAAAGCAAACTATGTACGATTGCAATCTTTTGATATTTGCTGAATCTTAGTTATGACTCAGCACACAGTTGACTTTGGTGTGTCACGTAGACATCAAAATACACATTCTGCAGTTGTTGGTTAAGATGACTGTTCAAATTCTCTATGTACTTGCTGATTATTTGCTGCTTTATTTAGCTGAGAAAGGTGTGCTAAAATTTCCAGCTGTTACTGTGGATTTGTCTATGTATCCTTTTAGTTCTGACAATCTTTGCTTGATCTGTCTTGTAGCAGTGTTAGAAGGTGCTTATATTTAGGATGGCACATTTTCCTGTTTGACTGGTATTTTCAGTGCTATTCTTTATCTCTACCAACACCTCTCCCTTAAATTTGTATAGCATTAACATAGTTTATAGCTAACTAAAAATATTTCCCCTTTGCTAATAATTAACGGGCAGCATAGTTGATAAAAGCTGACACTGGATTATCTCAAACCAAATCCTGGCTCTGCCATCTACTAGTTGGACAGCCTTCAGCAGCAAGTTAACATCTATGTCCTTTAGTTTTTTCATCTCTAGAGTGGGGATTAAAAATAGTATCCACTTTATGGGGCAGTTTTGAGGCTAAAAGGAACACATGCAAAGCTCTAAGAACTGTATTTGTGCCTGCTGAATATGATTATAGTTACCTATAGCAGGAAGCAATTCCTGGTTTTTTGTAAGGTTAACTAAACACACACGCACACAGATCTTGCACGAATAGTGGTAAATCAGTGGCCAAGCTGTGGGGGCTGTCACGATGGGGTGGGATGGAGGAGAAGCTGCTGGACCGCATTCCTTGGTACTCACCTGGTAGGAATCTCTCTTGCTCTCAGCAGTACTTCTCTCTTATTAATGACTAAAGTGTGTTTGTTGCCTGTGCTTCCTCAATGGGGAGAAGCTGGATGAGTCAGCCATCGACACACCCAGCAGCTAACCTCTAGTACACCCAGGAAAGCAGGGCAGCCCCATTCCCACGCAGCCGCCCCACAGCTCTTACAGGCGGTTACGAGTTCCTGGTAGACACTCTGCCCTGGAAGACACTAAAGGCAGCAACTGCACGTCATCCTAACTGCTGCGTGCCACAGTGGGAACATCTGTGCATCTGAGAAGTGGTCCTCAACTGAAGCCATGCTGTGTGGAATCTGAGAGTCCTGCCCAGGTGAGTCAGTTACAACCATCCTGATAAGATAACTGCTGAGACCTGAATGCTTCCTGCTACCTTTTCTGAAGTAAGGTAATGTGACAGGAATTTCTGTTATGTTTAAAGCCACAAATTGAAGAGTGGTTGGTCAAAACTCTTTACCTCTAGGGCACTGTAACTTAAAAGAACTCTTTTAAAGGAGAATAGACCCACCACCAATGGAAACTCAAAATTCTGTTTGTCCTGGAACCACTAATGAGGACGAATACTATAAACACAAACTGAGTATCATGAAAAATATTCTCAAGTGATTTTTATGAAGTTGAAGATACTTTATACACTTAGTGTAATAATCATCTGCAAATCACTTATGATATCCAAGTGCCCCACTACAAATTACAATACAAAATTTAGATGTACGATTGAAAAAAGTGGGGGAGGCCAACTAGAAGGAGAAAGCAGAGTATCAGAAAGAGGTATCAGGGAAACACGAGGCTAGCTTGCAACAAAGCAAAGACTGACAACATCCATTTAAATCCTTGTGTTTTATGAGATTAGTCATGGCTTATTAGCCAGTGGGGTGAGGCACAAAAACCAGACTGAAGCCCCATGCATAGACTCAACCCTAGGCTGATTTAAAATTTGTGGCTTTAAATGTAACAGAAATTCCCAATGCATTACCTTACTTCAGAAAAAGTAACAGGAAACATTCAGGTCTCAGCAGTTATTTACCATTGTTGAGGCATTCTAGGTTAGTCAGGGCACAGACTCTCCCTCCTAGCTTTTCTTTCCCTAGCCAACATCTACTACTACATGCTAGGATCCTACCTAACAGTTCACATACATCAGTATGGAAGTTTACAACAGCTCTTGAGGCAGGTACTACATTTCATCCTCACTTTTCAGAAGAGGAAACAGGCAGAGAGAGGGGCTCATTAATTTGCCTACCATCACACAGCTGTAAAGTGCAGAACAGAGATTCCGATGCAGGCAATCCCATAGTACATTCTGCATCACCCGTTGAGGGCTGGGTAAGCCCGTCTTCCATGAGCTCAGTTTGCCTATGAAATGAGATTGAATATTCTCGCTTTCCAAAATTTCGGACCCTCTCCATTCTGAGGAGCAAATGAGCTATCATATGTGGGTGCCAGTATATTCTTTATTGATCACACAAGCCACATGAGAAATAGTATAATTTAAGACAAAACTACAATGCTAGAAACTTTAATTCTATCATAATTTTTGACATCTAAAAATACAGTGATACCTGAGTTCATGAACTTTCTTCTTTCCACATTTCTGGTCACAAACCAAACTGGATGAGAACCAAATCAAAGTCAGTGATTAGCTTCAAAGTTCACCTTATGGGGAAATTCGATTAGGTTCTCATCCAATTCAGTTTGCGACCAGAAATGTAGAAATAGTGAAGTTCAGGAACTGAGGGACCACTATAATAAAAGAATGAAAAATCTGATCTGTAGATAGGCTAGTAAAGACAGATATGAGGGTATTTAATAATGAATGTTCCTTGCAAAAATACTTGCACTACAAAATACATTAATGCCCTCTGTGATGTAGTTACATGAATTTCAATGATACAGAAGAATGGAGATGCAGACAGCACATTTTGCATGGACAAGCAGCAGACTCTATGGTGCAGGCAGGGCTCAGAAAGCCATCCGATCTCCTGGCTCAGAAGCAGAGAGTTAAGTGGGAATGATGGTGCACCGTAAGGGTGGAATCGTAATGGACAGAAAGGAAGAAAAGCAAACGAGCTGCTCTGGCTTCAAGTTTCACCCTCTCTGGACAGGGTAGGCACAATGCCACCACTGTGTGGGAGGGGGGTGCTTCTATCTAGGACACGTGAGAGACTGAAAGACAGCAAAGCTCTCTTCAAGAAGCTTCTCCCAAAACTGCTTCCAGAGAGTGCTAGCAACAGGATATGAGCAGGTAACACCTGGCGATAATGTATTCTGTGCTCATACTATTATGGGACTTATAACTGAAATCTCCTTGTACGTATTAGTGGAGTTCTGTATGATGTTTCCATGTATGCAGGTACTGATCATCGCTGACCACCGTTTTCTATTCCCCATTCCCAGCACCATTCCTGATCTCTTCTAATCACTATTCCAATCCCAGGTTGACTTTTTATAGCTTCCACGTGAAAAAACATTCAGCACTTGTCCTCTCGTGTCTGGCTTATTTCACTTAATGTCCTCCCACTCCATCCATTTTGCTGCAAATGATAGGATTTCATTCACATTTACGGCTAATACTACATTGTGTATTATGCTACATTCTCTCTTTATCTGTTGATAAGCACCTAGCTCATTCTACAACTTGGTCATGTGTGCAGGGAAGTCCTTGGTGTGTTAATTTCATTTCTTTTGGATATGTGCATACTTAGAAGCGGGACACATGGATCACATGGTAGATCTATTTCTGCTGTTTCAGAGGGACCTTTAAAGTGTTTTCCATAATAGCTGGACTAAATTACCACCAAGAGTGTGTAAGACTTCCTTTTTATCCACATTCTTGCAAGCATTATTGTTTTCTGGGTAACAGCCATTCTAATGAGGATGGAATGGTGTCTCATTATAGCTTTCTCTGATATGCATTTCCCTGATGGCTAATGATACTGAACTTTTTTGGCCACTTGTATTTCTTCTTTTAGAAGTATTTATTCAGATCATTGACATCCCCACCTTTTTTGAGATGGAATCTTGCTATATTGTCTAGGCTAGCCCTAAAATCCTGGACTAAAGTGATCCTACTACCTCAGCCTTCCATGGAGCTAGGACTAGCAGTGTATCCCACCAAGCCTAACCACCCTTTTAAAACTGAATTACTTGTTTCAGTAAGTTTGAGTTCTTTGTATATTCTGATATTAATCTAGTCAGATGAATAGCAAATATTTTCCCATTCAGTAGGTTCCTTTGCTTTGCTGATTGCTTCCTCTGCTGTGCAGCTTTTTAATGCAATCCCATTTGTCAATTTTTGCATTTGTTTCCTGTGTTTTTGGAGTGCTATGTAGAAAAATCATTATTTGTACTAATATCTTGAAGTATTTCCTCTGTTTTCTTCTAGTAGTTTTAGAATCCTAAATTTAGGTCTTCCATCCATCTTGAGTTGATTTTTGTTCAGAGTGGGAGATAGGGGTCAAGTCTCAGGTCTTCTGCATCTAGGTATCAGTTTCCCAGCACCATTTGTTGAAGAGGCTGTCCTTCCAGTGTAATGCTTTTGATGGGCTACCTTTGTTGAAAATCAGGTTGCTATAGATGTGTGGACTTATTTCTGTGATCTTTATTTTGTTCCACTGATACGAGTGTCTGTGTTTATGTCAGTATCATGGTTTTGTTACTATGGCTCTACAGCATATTACGGAATTAGGTACTGTGATACCTTCAGTTTTGTTCTTTTTATTTAAGATTACATGGTTATTTGGTTTTATGTGATTTCATACAAATTTTAGGATTTTTTTCTACAGAGTGCAATGAATCTGTAGATCACTTTTTGGAGTACAGACAGTTTAACAGTATTAATTATTCTAATCCCAAAACACGGAAAAATCTTCCCCTTTTTTTGCATCTTCAATTTCTTTCATTAGTGTTTTGTAATTTTCATTGTAGAGGTCTTTCATTTCCTTGGTTAAGCTTATTCATGGATTTATAATTTTTTTGTACCTATTGTGAATATGGGATTGCTTTCATTATTTCTGTCTCAGCAAATTTGTTGATACATAGAAAAGCTGTTAGTTTTTAAATGTTGATTTTATACCTTGATACTTTCCTATATCAGATTTGATAGTCTTTTGGTGAGTCTTTAGGTTTTTTTATGTAGGGAATCATATCAACTGAAAACAAGGACAATTTCTTTTTTTTTTTTTTTTTTTTTGCGGCACCAGGGATCGAACTCACAGCCTCGCGCCTGCCAGACAGGCGCTTAAGCTGCTGAGCCAAACTCCTGGCCCTGGTTTTTTGAGGCAGGGTCGCACTATGTAGCTCAGGCCGGTCTTGTGCTCACGTTGTAGCCCAAGCCGGCCTCGAACTCACAACGCTCCGCCTACCTCAGCCTCCCGAGTGCTGGGATTAAAGGCGTGCGCCACCACGCGCGGCTAAGGACAATTTCTTTCTCTTGCCTAACTGCTCTGGACAAAACTTCTAGTACTATAGGTGAAACCTTGTCATGTGGATGCCCTTGTTTTGTTCCTGATCTTAGAGCAAATGCCTGTGGTTTTTCTCCATTCAGCATGGTGTTACTGTAGGCTTGTTGTATACAGCTCTTATTAGGTTGAGGTGTGATCTTTCTATGCCTAATTTGTTCAAGGCTTTTATCATGAAGGATGCTGAATTTTATCAAATACTTTTCTCCATCTATTGAAATGGTCATATGATCTGTATCCTTCATTTTATCAATATGTTGAAATACATTTATTGATTTGCATACTGAATCATTCTTGCATTGCCAGAATGAAATCAAGTTGATCATGGTAAATTTGATGTACTTTTGAATTAAATCTGTATTTTGCTGAGGATTTTTTCATCAGTGATAGTGGTATATAGTTCCTTTTTTGTTGTGTGCTTATCAGATTTGGTAATAGGGCAATTCTGGCCTCAGAGTGTGAGTTTGGAAAGTCTCCCTCACATTCAGTTCTATGGAATAGTTTGAGAAGAACTGGTCTTAGCTCTTCTTTAAAAGTCTGGTAAAATTCAGTAAGGAAGCCATCTAGTCCTGGGCTTCACTCTGTTGGGAGACTTTTAATTGCTGATGTATTAATATTACTTGTCATGTAGTGTGATTAAAAATGGTGAATGTTTAAATTTTTAAAAAATTTATTACAGTGGCAAAATATGCAGAGCCCAGGAAGAGAGGAGTAATTGTCTCCTGAGAATTGGCCATGATGGGACTGGGAGGGTCCCACCAAAAAGCCAAATAGCCAGCCATTCTGGTAAGCCGCACAAGCCATGCGGGGCCCAGGAAGAGACAAGTTAGATAGCACCTCCCATGAGCCTACTGAGAATCAAGTCCCACCCCGCTGCCCACTGTAACTGGTTTGGAAGACAGGCTGTGTTGATAGCAAGGCTTGTATTGTTTGGTTGGCTCTGCAGGCCTAGGGCTGGCGGTCTGACCATCTATTGGGAGGATGACAATAAGCAGTTTAGCGAATATCAGGGATTTCCTTCTATCTTGTTTTTGAGGTCCAATATTGTTGTTTTGCTTTGTTTCAATTAATTGTTTCGTTTTATTCAGTGCTCTGTTTTGATTGGTTTTATTCTGTTTTGTGTTAGTTTGATTTTGCTATAGCTGACGGAATGGACAACTTTGTGATGATAACAAGATGTACTATGGTGGTCACTGCTGTTTTCCTAATATCCTGCTTCAAAGTTCTGTACCAATTTCACTGCTTTGTTTTGATTGGCTTTATTCTGTTTTGTCGGGTTTTATTATCTTTAAAATTAAAAAAAAATTATTATAGTAACAGACACATTGCCTTTGTTTCCCTCAAAATACTCCTCCCACTTTGGATACACTTATCCCATAGTCTTTGCCGCTTTCTGAAGCAGTTCTGGAAGTCCTCTTCTCGGTATCTCTTTAGTTGCACTGTCATGGCTGTCTCCGTATGTGAAAGGAATCAAAATGCGTGCCTTTCATGATTATTCTGAATTTGGGGAAGAGTCAGAAGTCACAGGGTGTCTTGTGATTCAGTGAATTAGGTGAATGAGGACACACTAATGTTTTTATTTGATAGAAGTTGCCATAAAAATTTGATAAATGCAGAGTGATAAGAAATTATTAAAAATAATTTGAAAAATTATTACAGTAAAAGACACATTGCCATTCATCCCTTTCAAAATAATAAAAACATTCCACTTTGAAAACACTTATCCCATTGTTCTTGGCAATATCTTTTGCTGCAAATTAAATTTAAACAATCATCATATCTTTCAATCACCCCTTGTACTGATTTATTCAGGATTATGTCTTTGGTTCATTTTTGGTAGTTGATATGTGATGAGAAATTTGTCCATGTGTTCCAGGTTTTCCCATTTTTTAAACATATAGTTTCTCAAAATAATTCCTTATGTTCCTTTCAATTTCTGTGGTATTAGTTATCTCTTTTTTTTTTTAGCTCTAATTTTATGTGCGTTTTTCTTCTTGGCTGGTTTAAAGGTTTGACTTTTTTCAAAGAAAAGATTTGGTTGTTTCATTGATGTTTTGTATGTATTTTCTAGTTTTTTTTTTTTTTTTTTTTTTTTTTTTTTTTTTTTTTTTTTTTTTTTTTTTTTTTTTTTTTTTTTTTTTTTTTTTTTTTTTTTTTTTTTTTTTTTTTTTTTTTTTTTTTTTTTTTTTTTTTTTTTTTTTTTTTTTGGATCTTTGTTACTTATTTCCTTCTAATAATTTTGGGTTTGGTTTGTTTTTGCTTTTCTAAATCTTCAAGATGTCTTATTAGGTTACATGTTTAAAATGTCTTTTTTTAAAATGTAGGTGCTTTGCCATAAACCTACATCTTAATGCTTTTGCTATATTCCAAAGTTTTGCTTAAACTTTCCTTCCTCACTTAGTGAACTGCTGTTCATTCACATGTTGTTCGGTCTCCATTTATCTGTATAATTGTTAAAGTTTTCTTTTGTTGTTAACTTTTAGTATTTTCCACTGTGACCAGAAAATACATGGTATATGATTTCATTTTTTTTATAATAAATGTTTGCAGCTTCATGTGTTGTTTCTTCTAAAGAAATTTGTGTGCTTAGTCCGTTTGGTCTACAGTATGATTTTACTCTAGTGTCTCCTGATTTTTCCGTCTGGATGATCTGTCTGTTGATGACAGTAGGATGCAGAAATCCCTCACTGTGTTGTATTGGAGCTTATCTCTCCCTGTAAGTCGAATAGTGCTTGCTTAATAAAATTGGGTGCTCTGACATTAGGCCTATATAGATTTGTAACTGTTATATCTTATTGAACTGGTCTTTTTGATCACTATACAATGGCCTTCTTTGTCTTTTCTTACTGTTTTGTGTATTTTATCAAACATTAGAATACTCATTTTTTAGGTTTCCATGTGCTCAGAATATCATTTTCCATCCTTTTACTTTCAGTCTCTGTGTGTCTTCATTTGTGAAATAAGTTTCTTACAGGTAGCATATTGTTGGCTTAGCCAGCCTTCATTTTTTAACTGAAGAATTTCCTTCATTTCCACTCAAGATTATAAATGATAATTAAAGAACTTATTCCTGTCATTTTAATGATTTCCTTTTAGTTGTTTTAAATAGTTTCTTTTTCCTCTTACGTTCATCTATAGTTTGGTAGTTTATTGTACTGCTGTTTAATTCTTCTCTCTTTTATTTATTGACTTTTTTTTTTTTTTTTTTTTTTTTTTTTTTTTTTTTTTTTTTTTTTTTTTTTTTTTTTTTTTTTTTTTTTTTTTTTTTTTTTTTTTTTTTTTTTTTT